>WTXV02058720.1:13992-24015 GCA_009823435.2 Nymphicus hollandicus | reverse complement strand
AGTGTTTTCAATGCCATGCTTTTATCTAGGAATTTATATTAATAAAAGGTAGTGGATTTGAAAAAAAAATAATAATACAGAAAGATGAGTCTTATGAAAGATATTATTGTTGGGAAATAAAAAAAACAAACCTGAATTATATGCGATTTTCCATACATATTTAGCACTCACCATCTTCTGAAAATTTCTTTAGCAGAACCAGTGGGCAACTAACTCCAGAAATTACTAGAGGTTAGAGTGGGAACTACTGAAAGAAATAATGCCTTTTATTGCATTTTTAGTTTTATTGAAATTTGCAGTACAGTGTTTTACCTCATCTGCAATGCATCCCCCACAACTGTGAATGGGGGAATGATACAGAATGAGATCACTGCTAACACTCCTTCATTTGTATGCTGTTGTCTTGACAGTTTTTACTAGAAGACTGCTTTTGCTTTCTGTTAACAGCTAGGCACATCAAAATAGTTTCCCAAAAGTCATTTTAAAAACAGCAGTGATGATAAAATGCAGAAGTCAGAAGAGACAGGGGCAAGGAGAAGAGCCAAGACTGAAATTCAGTCAGGTGTATTAAAAAAAAACAACAAAGAAAAAACAAAACCAAAACAGAAAAGCAAAACTAATTTTAAGGATTTCTGTTGTCCTAGAAACTGCTTTGGGCTTTTTGCCCTTCCCCTCCAATTTTTTAGACTCATTCATGGCTGAGTCACTTTTCAGAAGATGCAGAGTCGGCAAGCTGTAGTCCTCTGCAATTTTCATCCTTAAAATAATCTGTTAAAGCAAGAGTTTGAAAAATGCTATTAAGAATGGAGCCAACATTACAGCTGTTTTGTTGTAAGTAAAAAAAAGAAATACATGATCATGCAGCATTATGCCATTGGTAGTCATAGTAATATGCTCAGCTGCTACAGTGATAAGTGTGATATTATGGAGAGGCAGTTAAATCTGTTTCACAGAAGAGCACATTCTGTGTGGACAGAGTGTTGTATATGAGGGGAGTTCACATTTTTAACTGGTTCTCCTGGACTGAAAAGGATGTTTTATTTATTGGTCCATTGTTCGTGATTTCTCTGTTGTCTCAGGAGGGTGTGCAATCTCGATAAGGGTAACAACTGACAGTAGTTAGCCGTTAACTACTGAATTATGGTTTCTTTGGAATTGAAACTGCTATAATAAAGGTGATACCAGATAAATATCGTAAATGTTTTCCATTCCAAAATGAAAAGGGAGAATATAATTATAAAAATGTGTAGCTCTTAGTTCTAAGTTTATAAGGAAGCAATGGAATATGTAGTTAAAGCAAGATCATGTTGTCTCAAATTTTTAAAGGAATATGAGGTCTTATCGTTTCCATCAGAAACTTCTGTACAAGTTAAGCCTCTTAAAATCGCGAATTTAACAATACTGCCACTGATGCAAACTATGTGTTTGGATCTCTATGTTGATATTCTTATTTCATAGTTGTATTGCAGTAGCTTCTGGAGGCCTCAAGCTTGGATTGGTGACCTTGTGCAGCAGAAGTTGCGCAAGCCATTTGAGTTACAGTAGTAATCACAATGCCTAAGTGATCTTCTGTGCTTTCACACCTTCATAATCTCAGGGGTAAGGCATGCAGTAAAATTGTTCTCTCTCCACTCTTGCCGGATCTTTTTGAAAGGATTGTTGCAGATTTCTTCTGCAAGAGCTGCTGAGTTTCACCCTACGAGAGGATGGAAGTGGTGGAGGCTTTACCAAGAAGCTCATTAAATGACCAGGAAGTTAAACATGAGTTTCTGACACAGGTTTCAAATAATTGAAATGTTCTAAATTAAAAAAGCAATAAAGAAAATACCAAACATAAAATAGAGCTAGCTGCATTTTTATTGAATATGCAGGAAAGCAAGAATTTAGAAAGGGCTATCTATAATGTTTGTTCTCAACTCTCAAAATGCTTTAGATGTTAATGGCTAATAAGCAAGTCCTGCACTTTTAGTCTCCTAAATTCTTAATAAATCTGTTTTATCAGTTATTTTTATTCTGCAAATTCCGGCAATGTATTGTTGAGACTATTGAAATACGAGAACTCATAATGGATAGTTCCTTATAGAGAAAAGCATTGTAAAATGTTATTTGCGTTATCATTTTCTAATTGATGTACTGCAACTGCACATTATCAATATATTATTAATGTTCCTTGATTTGGTAGAAATACCTTTAGCATCTATGAAAACTACAAAGGTTTGCTTTTGATTTAAATTGTCTGGTTTATAAGGAAGTTGGGCATTATCCACAGTATACGAAGTCATTATTGTTCCTACCTGGTTTTATGCAGACACAGTTCTTCTTAACTGCAGAAATGGTGCATTGGTTTTGTTTCTTTGTTTAGTTTAAAATCAGTAGCTCATACCCAACTTCTCTTTCTGAGGTCATAAAAGCTTGCTGTACAAGTCTTCATATTGTTCAAATCTTAATGCTGTTTAAAAACCTGGGCTATATCCTACCATCCTAATAGCGTATGTGTTCCTGTCTTTTCATGTTAGAACAATGCTTGAGATATTAATGATAAATATCTTCCAGTCTGATTTCTTTATTTTAACTGAGCAGGGAGACTGAATCTGCTTGAACACAAACTGATTTCATAATATCCATTATTTTGTTGTATCTGCTTAAGAATACCTGTGAAAGAATAATTTTTAAAAAAGGGACACATAAAATCCACACGGGAATAAACTTGCTTTCAAAAGAAAACAAAATAAAAATAAATAAAATACTGTAGCCCCCAAATTTCAAATCTCTGTATCCTATTCAATTTTCATTTATTTACTCCCAAAACATTTAGTTGACCCTCTAGAAGAACAATAGAACTACTTTTCTAACATTCTGAATATTTCTTCTTCTCACTCTGTTACAAAGACAGTTCCTTTTTCTCAACGACTAGCAAAGCGCTCGGCAGACATCTCTGTCTGCAAGAGCTGGAAGCAGACATTCATCTTAGGCTTTTATGGCTTTTAGTCCAACTCCTTCATCTTTTTTTCATATTACTTTTAAGAGCTTCTGATTATTAAGGACTGTTGTTTACTGAGCTAGCATGTATGATGCCTTGGGTTTCCAGGGTTCAAAATATCATGTTTTTATGAAACTTGGAATCAAACTTGTAATTTCCTTTTAGCTTTCAACTCATATTCACTGTTCTTATCAAAACTGTCATCTTGGATCCTGGATACCATAATAATGAACCATTTCATATGGGAGTTTTGGGTGAGCTAGCACACTGTTGAAACACTTTGGTGCTGTAGTGCATCTTTTCTTCTGACTGTCATCCTTCTCCAAGCCTGAAGGAAATGCAGGTGGTCAGGATTGCAGTCCTATTTACCTTACAGCACTGCTGGCCAAGACAGCTTGTTTGCATGGGGATTTTTTTTCAGCTGACATCCACCATCTGGTTTCCACTATCATCCTGCCATCTTTGAAAATTCTAGTAAATGCAATGTATGAGTCTATAGATACCACTTTGAATTAAAGGCAGACCTCAAAGGACATCTGGAGTTGGTTCCAGATCACTGCTGCCATGCTTTTGTTCTACTGCCTGGTTTGAAGAACAGCCCTGTTATTAGGACTTCTCTTACATTCACAGTGTGGCTTATACCGTTGCTTTGGTGAGGCATGTTACATTTTTCCATGCTGTTTCAGAGAACTCTTCACGCTGCCGATGCTGGGCATCACTTTCTTCTCATTGCACCTGGTCTCATGAGTCAGAGAGATGTGACTGCTCACTTTCATCCTAGATCTTGAATATTTTGTTTTAAAACTGGGGAATGACAGTTCGGAGGGCTCTCCAAGGGCTCTTGAGGCCTTGCCAGAGGAAGATGGCCTTCTGTACTTTGTTGATGCAGCACTATCAATCACAATTACAGAAATTATGCATGTTTTATAAAGCAGAAAAAATAATTCAGATTTTGTCTTTTGGCTTGGGACCAAGCATTCAGAAGATGTCTGGCAGCACTGTATTCTAATGAGAATGGGTGTGCATGCATTTCTTCATCTGGAATATTGACTTGTTGGAGATGGTATTTTGGAAGAAATCCAAAAATCATATTCTGGCAATTCAGTCTGTTGCTGGAGATAGGTTTGTCCCAGAATGCAATTGTAAATACTGTATTAGCTGCTATCCAATTCAGGACTCTTTACACCAGTTCCTACTGTGTCTTTCTGTCAGGCAGGTTTTACCGAAGCTTGGGGGTATTTGTGTTTTCTTTTTCTGCCCAAGTCTGGCTGCTCATTGGCTCTTCAACTCCCAAACTTCTCAAGTCTGGATTCCAATAAGGACACTTTTTCTTCCTTGTGCTCAGAATCCATCAACTTTTTTTTTTTTCTTTCAGTAGCAGTTAATGGCCTCATTAATCTGGGAAAAGAGCAAGTGTTGAATGCACTCTAGACCTCTCAGGTTAGATCTCCAGAAGCGGTGTTTGACAGAGGTTAGAAAACAGAGCAGTGTTTGACAAAAACCTAGCAACAACTTTACAAGTTTGAGATTTGCTTCACACCACATACTCTTCTATGTAGTGATTTACCTGAGTGGAATGGAAAATAGGATTATAAATAAATTATAAACAGAGATTAGGTCCACTGGAAAATACCAAAATTAGATTTTATATTCATGAGAGCACTATATATAGAACAGTTTCCTCATCCCTGAATTAAAAATATATCCATGTGTTGCTTAACACGTCGAATGTGATTTCTACTAGTGAGGGAAGCCTTTCCTAGCCACCAAGGAAATAGCTTGTATACCTGTCTTTCCCCTGTTGCAGGAGTAAAGAATTCCCAAAAAAAATATTGCCTGGAATTAACTCATGGCTTAGAAAGTCCAGTATATCAGACTTTTCCTGCTAAGTTGATGGTAGCCTATTTTTATCTATATAACAGATGTGGAAGGCCATTTACAAGTGGGAGGAATAGCCACCTGAAGATACTGAGGTATTACCTCAGTAATACCTTTCTTAAACTAAGTGACTAGAGAGATTAACCTTAAGTGTGCCTCAAAGTGGAGTGACAGCATTATGGTTCAATGAGCAATTCTTCTTACCAGCATCATTTAAGAAGCCTTATGTATTTTTAACTATGTACATTCTACGTACCTTTTGGGTTGTCATAACATTAAAGTACTTGAAAAATGGTATTTTAAATTATAAGTGATGTAGAGATTTGATTCTGTTCTTGACAGTTAACAGTGTAGTTACATATCACTTTTCAAATAGTATTTGTTTAGAAAAATGATAATTAATACTTTCTGATAATCAGTACCTTCTCATCTCTGTCCTATGAGCTATATCTCCAGGGCAGTTGAGAATGGAAAATTATTTTATTGTGTTTAAACCATAGTTAAATACATTTATACAGGTTTATATATAAGCGGTATATAACTTTAATATTCAAATGTTCTCTAATGAATTTCAATAAATAAAGTAGAAAGGTGTAGTTCAAGGCAGTTGCCCTTGCTTTAATTCTCCTCATCTCCTCTCACATGTTTTTTATGTATGACCATTAGCAATTCAAGACTCTTGCCTTAAGTAAAAGACACAGACTAATTTATTTTACATTTCAACTTTGGTAAAGGGGTATAAAGGTACCCAAATCAACTTGATTATTCTCCCACTCTTTCTGTGCAACCCTCTCATAATAAATTTATCCAGCTGGTCTTTCTTTTCACTCCAAGTGATGGATATGACTAGACATCCCAATTTACATTTTCTTGTTTATAAATTGCTAGGGGCTGGAGGTGTTGAATGTGTTGACCATAGTGTATTTTTCTCTTGACGTTTTATCATGGGCATCATTATGATATATAATCAGCATAATTGTATTTTTTTCTTCTGGAGTCCAAAATAATGCTTTAAATAATAATTCTTCTAAACCCCATTAATGGAAAAGAGCTGGAAATAGAACATATGGTTCACATCTGCATTTAGATCATAGAATAATAGAATGGTTTGGGTTGGAGGGGTCCTTAAAGATCATCTAGGTCCAACCCCCCTGCCATGGGCAAGGAATCATGTACTCTCAGTCTTTCACACAGCATCATTCCTGTCTCCCATTGAGCCTTTTTCCTAGTAGTTAATTTCATACTGGTCCATGGCTAGTATAGTAAGTTACGGTTGCCTTTAGGTTTATGCTAATCAAAATATGTGAAGAGAAATTTAAGGGAAGTACAAGTGTATGTTAAAATAGTGTATGGTTAAATAGTTTCCAGTGAGATGTGTCACAGCATGTAGTATCTGAAGTAGCTGATGGCAGATTCATTCATATTTTGGAAGTACTGAAGTCTGGATGCTGAAAACATTTTCTTTCCTCTGCATGGGTATCAAATGTTAATTTCTAGATTAATCTAGTTACTAGGTACTAGGTACTCTAGTACTTAAAGAACTATTAATAGTTCTGTTCTTTCATGTTGCAGGGGGTTCAGGACCGTCATCATCAACAGCCATAGCTGGCACCAGCCAACCTGCCATCACAAAGACAACATCTGTGCTTCAAGATGGTGTTATAGTCACTACTGCAGCTGGAAATCCACTTCAGAGCCAACTGCCCATTGGGAGCGATTTCCCTTTTGCTGGCCACGAACACTCACTTCATTTTCCGCAGAACAGCTCTTCAAACAACAATATTCCACATTCTTTGAATCAAAACCTCCTCAATTCTCTGCCTATCTCTTTGCCAGTGAATCAGCAACATCTCCTAAACCAGAATCTATTAAATATACTACAGCCTTCAGCAGGAGAAGGCAAGTCTGAGGTCAACCTCAACCCTTTAGGTTTTCTCAACCCGAATGTAAATGCTGCTTTAGCTTTTCTCTCCAGTGACATGGATGGGCAGGTATTACAACCTGTTCATTTTCAGCTTCTAGCAACCCTCCTTCAGAACCAAGCCCAAGCAGCTGCCATGCTTCCCCTACCATCTTTCAATTTTACCATCTCAGATTTGTTGCAACAGCAAAATAACCCTTTACCCTCAGTAACACAGATGACAGCCCCACCTGACCATTTGCCAAGCAATCAGTCAGAAAGCAACAGGGTGGATACCCTTTTAACCAACCCCCTGGGCAACCCCATATCAAGCTTTTCAGGCACTGACACTACTTCTAACCCCCTGCTCCTCCCAGCTGTCTCTGGGGCCTCAGCATTGATGGCCTTGAATCCCCAGCTGGTGGGAGGTGTCCTGAACTCTGCATCGGGCAACACCGCTAATCATCCAGAGGTTTCCATAGCCACCTCTTCCCAGGCAACCACTACCACAACCACTACATCATCAGCAGTGGCAGCACTGTCTGTCTCAACCCTGGGTGGTGGGACAGCAGTGGTGTCAATGGCAGAAACATTGCTGAACATATCTAATAATGCAGGGAATACATCTGGTCCAGCTAAACTCAACAATAACTCTGTGGTGCCACAGCTACTTAACCCTCTACTGGGGACAGGTCTGCTTGGTAAGTTCAATTTCTTAACAGATATAAAAGAAAAAAAAAAAGGGTTGGGGAGGGGGAATTTTGGATTCTAGTTTCTATTTTTAAAGACTCCATTTTATCTTTCTTTTTTTAAGGTTTTTGTATGTTACAGCTTGTTTATTTCTATGGAGAGAAATGTAAGAAATTTAAAATACATTCTGATTTAATTACATAAAATTTAATACTGGTTTTGAAAATTATTTTATATTCTGTTTTTAATTCTGATGCCACCTAGACCTACTATATACACTTTAAAATTCTGCAAGCAATTGGACTTGCTTCATTTTTCAAGTAGTAAAAGCACAGGTGCATCTCTGGGATGCAAGTGTTTCATTTCAAGTGCATGTGGCATCACAGGGTTAGTATGAGTAGCTGTGCAGTAGATGAAAAATGTCCAAGTGCTTTTCTCCAAATGAATCAAAAGTGACAAAACCACAAGCACACTCCCATGTAAAGTAATCCTTAAAGCACTTGAAGTAGGTCCTCACACAAGTTCAAAGAGGAAGGTTGCCCTTCGAACCCTTTATTGTGTGTTTATATTTTCTCATTTCTGGTTGTTTTGGGTTTTTTTTACTTTAGTTTGTAGTTTAAAAACCCAGGGTATCTTATTTGACAAACACCTACATCCCAGCACAAGTGATTAAAAAGCCCTTACATACAATTTTTTTCTCCTGGGTCTTGATTTTACCAAGAAGATGTAATATAGTTAGTACTCGTTTGTTGTTTGCTCTATGTTATTTAATAAGTAGTAGAAGGAATTAAATAGTGGCAAACAGCTGGCAAGTGTTTTAACTTCATACCTCATACTTACCTACTAAATGTCTATCATGAACTCAACCCTGCTTTACATTTTCCATGTAAAACCTGACTAAAATGGTGCTGCAAACAGAAATTTTAAGAAAAACAAGAGCTTTAATTAAAGAATAAATTGATATATTTTTAAGTTTTGTTATTCCAGAAAGTCAGGTTCAACAGTGTTTCTTTTACTAGAGCTAGAATTTCAATATAAAGTGGGATCGTTAAATTTTTTTTTTTTTTTCCTCTCTCTCTTCTCCTGCCCCAGTACTGATTGAGGCAGTCACTCTTTGGAAACTAAAAATAAGATTCCAAGACAGCAAATATCATAGAAGCTCATTCAGCCATACTTGGCTGTGTGCTATTCCAAAGGCAAAGACAGTTGTTTCAGAAACCTTTTAGAAAGGGTCCAGAAAGATGTGACATGCAAAAGAAGCAATTCTGAAGAAATAAAGGAATAAAGAGTAGGAGACACATGCCTTGAGGACCATTCTATAGAAGATTGAAGGGAAAGAATGTTGTTTTAAAGAAGCATTTGTTTAGCTGTCAGTTAAAATTTGAGTCAAGGAAATTCCTCCTGACTATTGAAAACTGTATTAACTTATGTTTCCTTGTGTTTGAATTACAGGTGACATGTCATCTATAAACACTACTTTGAATAACCATCAGCTGAGTCATCTCCAGTCGCTATTAAACAACAATCAGATGTTTCCTTCAAGTCAGCAGCAACAGCACCTTCTCCAGGGGTATCAGAACATGCAGGGCTTTCAAGGCCAGCCCCCAATTCCTGGCCCAGCTAACAACCCAAACCCCATGGCATGTCTGTTCCAAAACTTCCAGGTAGAAAGCAAAATGAAATCAATTTTCAAACAAATGTGCAACTCTTAGTAGGTAAAACTGTATGCTCCATAATTAGATTTTTACTTTTTGCTAAGTGTTTAAGACAGTATGATATATACAGTTGCTTGCTTCTCTGTGTAGTTTTTGGATTTTGCAAACCAGGAACATTTGTTACAGAAATTTTATTCCTTTTTCCTTAGAAATTGGATAGGGTTTCTTTGGAAAGAGTTATGCTGCGTGTATTGAAAAAAATATGCTGTGTATGTTCTTGCCAATTAGTATATATTTATAGCAAAACTATTTTCCATTCTGAAGAAATTATTATAATTCCCATTTAGGTCACTCTTACAATTCAGTGGTGAGAAATAAATATTGATACCACTTTACAGCAATTAGAAACTTAATAAATTATTGTAGGTGTGTACCACTCCTCTTATATTCCCACTGAATGGGGAAGAGCTAGTTGTAATATGGACTGTATAGACTGAAGAAAACAGGTATTAGAATGAATGTGCAATGACAAAACTGTGCAAAAATGTTACCTCCCTGCTATTTACCTAAATAGACAATTGTTCATAATGCAAGTTGAGCTATCAAACCAGCATACTGACAGGAAGATAGCAAGCAAAATAGCCAGAGTTAAAATACATATTTATTATTATTCAGTATTTTTGTGGTTGCTGCACAACTCAAGACGTGAAGTCAGAATCATGCAGATAGTGCCAGACAGTGCTTTTACCCTTTAAGAGTGAAAAAAGAAGACATGTTTTTTCCTCAGTGTAGATGTTTCACTGCTATTGCAAAATCACAGTCCTCTAACTGCCTATTTAATCTCTTTGGTTTTGTGTGAATTTTGGCTTTATCTCAGAGTTTTTTGCTTCAGATTCTCAGTTATATGAGTAGTAACAGTA
>WTXV02058719.1:0-30030 GCA_009823435.2 Nymphicus hollandicus | reverse complement strand
CTGAACAGCCCCAACTTTCTCAGCCTGTCTTCATACAGGAGGTGCTCCAGCCCCCTGATCATCCTTGTGGCCCTCCTTTGGACTTGCTCCAACAGCTCCATGCCCTTCTTATGTTGAGGACACCAAAAAGCAGAAAGTTGCAGCTAACAAAGATACTGAAGTTGAAGAATTTATGCACAGAGAAAGAAAATGTGGCCTAAATAGATAATTTCCACTTCTAATTTCTAATTATTTGAAAAATCTTTAATTTCTGTTCTTTGAAGCTGATTGTTGCATTCAGTACAAGATCTCTGTTGTTTTAAACCTATTGTGTTTTAAATTATTGGTTTCACAAGCAATGTTGTTGACATTAACATGTTATTTAAAATTTTTTTTGTAAAGCTGATTTTTCTTTAGTTCAATTAAGAGAGAAAAAGCCTGTCCTTGGAAGTCAGCAACATTTCAGATGCACGTAAAAAAAGAAATTCTAATACTATTTTTCTTTAGTTATGCCTTACATGTACTTGCTGTTGTTATTAAAGTTTAATAAAAAATAATTACTCATAAGTAGAAGATGAAACTTTGCTACAGTGTGAATTTTTTGGAGCTTTTCAGATGAATGGCTCAAAGAAACTTACCTAAATATTACTTATTTGAAGTCAGCAATAACTGTGACATAGATACGAAGCTCATGAAAGATATTGCAGAATGTTGTGGAATATAATTCAAAAATTATAGTGAACATAACTCAGTAGATATTGCCAGCATGTCAAGTACACTGCAAGCACTCGGAAAACTTCAGCTGCTTCTCTGCTGAGAGTTCCTAGTAGCCACGTGCCTGAGCAATTAAATGAAATAGGTATTTTATTAATGCTGCCAGAAAGAAGATCACCATGAGAAGATAGGGTATTATATGAAATTTAAATTTATAACAACCCTCCAGAAGTCCCCCTGATATAGGGGAGTGCTATTCCCAGGCCTGGAATGCCTTAGGGATGTTTAGAGGCACTTTAGGGGCTTCTTTCCTAATCACAGTTTCCCTTCCACACATGCAGTGCATATTTGACCCCAACATCTACAATTTACAATCTATGCATGCTGATGAAGAAAGCAAAACTGTTATGAAATTCCTTGGATTTGTTATCTGGTGTTTTTACATAGATTGCACCATGGCATATTAAGGGCTAATGGGGCTAAGTACTGTGTGGTTTGAAATAATATGAAAGCACAAGATGCAGCATGCTTAGGGGATGTGGATGTCAAGAAATCACTCTGACTGACATTAATCTGCATTCCTCAGACAAGGATCAGACAGTAAGCAGGTAGCCCATCATTTTATATAACTCCATACTGCTTCCACCAGTCATTAAGTATAGGGGGAGGAATATGTACGTAGTCCAAACTGCAGTAACTTTTGACTCCTACCCATACTATTGCTATATTTAGACCTCCATATTTTTTAATGGAACATGAAAGTACCATTTCACATCCAAAACTTCAATGATTTACCTTCCCAAAATCAGATACCTAAATAGAAATTTAGATTGCTATATAAATAGAAGTATATAACTAGATTTGCAACAATAGGAAGTGCTCAGCTCCTGTCATAACAAGTTTATCCTCAACACTTCATGTAATGTTCCTGTTTTATCTAAAGAAATCTGAAGGCTCAAAGAGTTGCTCTGATTGATCTGTGGCCACAAAACACATATGGCATCTATAATAGAGTCATCTTTCCTCCTCACACCATTGTAGACTAAGTCCTGCAGACATGACCTGTACATCAACTGGAAATACTGATGATTATTGGTACTGTAATATTCCTCCATAAAAATTATTGCAATAATCTTAGAATTTACAGACTATACATAGAGGAAAAAAAATCAAAGGGGTCCAAACCTACATCTCCTAATCCATTTTTCTTGTTTCAAGTGGAAAATCTGTTGGGCTTGTGGGTTTGATTGTGTCAGTATACCAAACATGTTCAGAAAACTGCGATTGTAATAAATCTATACTGTGTATTGACTCTAAGACAGAACTCCACACTGGAAGTCTGTTTCACTTCTGTAGCATCCTTTTATGCTATCTGAAAGTCCTTTGGGGATTGTTAAAACAAGAATTAACATTACAGATTTGTAGTGGGTTTAACAAAAGTAAAGAGCACTTCAATAAATCCTTTCTTTTTTGATATCAAAGGAGTATACATTAACCTTTCAACCCACAAAGTTCTACAGACACCTTGTGTTCATGCTGGTGCCTTCATTACATCTTAGCTCTGTTTCTACCTCACAGAAGTCTTCCCTGCTGCAATGTCAACGTTCATCCCCTTCCTGATCCTGTCTATACTTTTTTTGTCTTTGGTAGATATTATAATGCATTTCTCTGGATTCCAACAAAATTATTGTTCAAATCATTTAACAATCATAACATGCCTTCATTATCTTCTGAATAATGAATCTTTGTTTTATCAGCAAATCTTATTCCCAAAGATTTTAGCATTTAGAATAGTAAAAAAAAAGTCAAATAACATTAATGGAAGAAATTCCTGAGGGACTCTGTAAATAAAAACCTTACTCATTAATAAATCTCCACTGACAAATGCATTTTAAAAATGGTCAGTGAGCCAAACTGCCATGCTCCCTTGTAAAGGCTGCATAATGCAGTTGGCTCACATGGTTCATATAATTAGATCATGTGATAGTAAATGATGTTAAAACAAAATTTAGTATTCAACATAGCTGTTTTTATCAATCAAACATATATTCCTATGAAATTGGCAACAGATTTGTTTACCAAAACATACTAACATACTTTTCATGAAGTAATGATGGACATATCATGCATTTTTAAACTTAATTTCCTTTTTTACAGTCTCTATTTAACCATTACATTTATCATGCCTGTGCTGTGGCCAACCAGCTTGAAGCTTCCTGCCCTTCAAAAACCAAGAGTTTCCCCAGTTTTCTCAGATCTGTGAAAAAAATAACACTGTTGATCATCTAATGTCTTTAGTCTCTGCAAAAATTTTCTGAATCCATGGTTTAAGAAAAATCCTAGTTTCAGTAAGTGCCCCTTTATTTTTTTTTTACCATCATTTTTCTTTCAAGCAGAGAATATAATAAAGTGGGTTTTTTATCCTAATTATATTCTAAAATGCTCTTAAAAATTGTTTTACCCTTTGGCCACTGACATATTTCCGCTAGTGTCCCTTATGAGCTACAGCTTCTTTCCAATAATGTGTCCTTTAGCAAGTCTTTTGACCACTGTAATCCATTATTTTAGTCAAGTCTCCTTTATCTGACTGGTTTTGATTAATATTTTTAACTTAAAATGTATGCTTCAAGTGGAAAGTATCAGTGGTTTTGAGTGGGAGAGCTATCACACTTGAGCTAAATTGTATTATACAAAGAAAATGTAGTGAATTGCAATTAGGGAATGTACAAATTCTTGGTTTTCTGAAGGAAATCCAACTGAGTTATTCCATGGTGGGCTCAGAACAAAACTTTACTAAGAAGTTATATTTAAAGTAAAAAAACAACCTTAGAGAAACTGCTTAGTAGTCTTGACAGCGTTCACCAAAGTTAGCTGTTATAACAAAGTTTTCCTTCATGTATATTTGTGGACTGTTGCATACAGCTCATATTGTTCCCTAGTGAGGTTTGCTTGGGAAAATCTAACCTAGTAACACAGACACAGTAAGCTTGCATGTATACATCTCTTACACATGAACCTAAGATTAGCATTGATAGGAATATTCCATTTCTAAAATGGGCTAACTGTATGTTAGCCAGTAGGTGACCTAACTTTAGGTCACAGTGACTATGCAAAAGGAAAAATGGAGTTACATGTTAGGGACAAGCCCAAATACACTTTGAAGCATTAAGATTCCAAGGTTTACAAGAAATACATTTACATTGAGAAATTTGTTATCAGATAATAAAAGCAGTGGAAACACAAAAGATTATCATCTTTATTCTCTTAAAATCAAACCCATAAGTCTTTTTTTCCTCTATTTTTTTTTTCTCTTTTCCCCAGTGAGTTAAACAGAAATGCAAGAAAAAAGTTGATGGAAGAATGTTGTAATGGAACAGATTGTCCTAAAACATAAAGCTGAGGTATTTTGAAGGCTGCAAAAACTTTCCACTTATAGTGCTGTATATCTAACAATCATCACATTCCTATTCCTTTTTTCTTTTTTTTTTTTTGAGAACTTAGCACTCACCTGACCCAATAACTACACAAGAGAGAGATGCAGAATCTAAAAATCATTTGACCTTTTTTCCATCTGTAAAATTATTTGATACTATGTTTCATTTTAAAACATTTTCACACTAAGAGGATAATCGTATCTTTTCATGAAGAGAAACCACCCAAACCTGAATCACCCAATATAACATGCACCAACTAAAAAATAAGAAAGCAAATGAAGAGGAAAATAGCTCATATTCACTATGCATTGTATGCAAAACCACATTTATTTGCTTTATAAGGGATTTATGGGAGGTTTAAAGAAAATGGAGAAATAGATTAGTTTCGTATGCCAAACTAACCTAAAATCTTGCAATAGCCAAATGGAGCATGCAGCTAGCTGTAATGTTTTAGTCATAGTTAAGGAGTAAATGTATCTTCTTTATTGAGAGTTTGCCCCACATTAAAAACACAGAGGAAAAAATCAGTCAGCGCTTCAGTGCTTTCTTTCTACTTCTGATTTGATCTGATTTTGCCGAGGTGAGTACTAGAAAGCTACTTCTAGATTTGGTATTCTATTTCTTTCCTTCCTTCCTTTAGCTGTTCTAAGTTTATCTTTATTCCTTCTGTCATTCTGAATTGCTTCATATTCTCTGAAGACCATAAATGATCTTTCACTCAGGTTGATGATTAAAATTATTATTTTTGCAAAAGTAGAAGGGGAAAAAGAAGATAAATGCTGACATGACATACCTGGTATTACATGGAAGAAAGACTTTTTAAAGTTAAAGGTCATAGGCAGCACATTTGCTTATTTGACTACATTTATTCTTCCAGTCATAAATCAACTTTCAATTTGCAAATTATCTGTAGGTACTTGTTCAAGCTGAAGAGCAACAGAAAAGACTCCATCCCAAGAGCAGGCTAATTGCTAATTATGCCCATGGCCAAAGATTTCAAAGTTGTAAAGGAAAACAAGAAAAAAAAACAAAACAAAACAAACAGCCAAACAAAAAACCAAACCAAACCAACAACAACAAAAAAAAAAACCAAAACACAACCAGAAAAATGAGAGACTGTCTGTTCATAATTTCTATTCTTAGTGTATATTTCATTAGATGTTTTAAACATTCTGAAGTGAAAGGATCTTGATCTCCACAATAGCTGATGCAGTTAGTTTTTATGGAGGGGGATGTCACATGCACAATTCTTATTCACAAGACTGAAATCAAGTTTTCTAAAAAAGGGACTATCCCTTTTATTCTTATGAGTATACCCATTGCTAAATCTTAGGTAATTGACAAAATGGTTTATAACATTTCTATAACAAAAAAGCATGATTGTATAGTAAAATATGTAGCCAGACAGAGACTGACTTTAAAAAGCCCTGTACTTATCATCCACAGAAAAAAGAAAGTAAAGGTTCCTATTAAAACCCTAAAAAAGATTAAGTTAATGTGAAGTCCCTTGAGTGATTCTTAATTAGATTATAAGCATAGCTCATATATAAGATTTGTGTGATGCCCTCAAGTGTCATTATTGATACTTGATTGTATTAATTAATACAGTGCCAACATCAGCTAGATAATCATCAGTTCTTACTTTGTGAATGATTCCTTAAATTGTAAGTCAGTGCAGAATATTGTGAAAAAAGTTATTGTTATGTTTACTCCAGTAAGCTTACAGTTCACTGAAATGATATAGTAATATAAAATAATTTGCATTTCTAATGAATTAGGTGGGGTTTTTCCCTTGAGACTCTGCTATTACATTTTCAACTGTTATAATCAGGCAGAGAGGATTCTCCCAATGGTATCAACGCAGAATGGAGAATTCAAACCAACCTCCATATACAGCGACATGTTTTTCATTAGATTTGGTAGCATACAGCTGCACTTTGTTCTTTCAACCATGCTGATAAATACTTTCATTGTGTATGCTAATCAGACTGGGAAAAGATACGAAAATGGAAGAGTCAGAGATTTAAATTACATTGCTGAATAATTACGTTGGAAGATGTGTCATTTACTGAAGGTTTATTTTTTCCTAAGTGAAAAACATTAAAGACAATGCACAGTAATTATTTTTCTTGAGGTTGCAAACCTTTATACTGACATGAAAAAGAAATGGAATAGATTATAATAGACATTAATAGGCATCCCAAGGACAGTAGTACACAGTAGCTCACAATACTTCAGAAAAGAAGGAAAATCAAAGCAGTTCAGTACATAGCAACAAAGGTTTTCAAGAGGCTCCTTTCTATATTACGGGGTTGAGCAGAAAGGTTTAGAGATCTTCCAAGACAGGGAAGGCACCAGCACACACAATTCCCCTTGGATGCAGAGATTATAGCCCACAATCTTATTGATTTTGATGAGACTATTATGTACTGAAAATGAATGCTGCTTGATTTAATAAGACTTTTTATAGATACAAATTACTTTCCTTAATTGTAATGGGTAGCACGTAGGTAAGAGAATAGTATTGGATTCTCAGTCTTTTTGTGTATAGGAAACAGCAATTTCTTGATCTGCAGGACTGAAATGTCCCACCTCACCAGGGACGTGGGAGATGCTCTTTCATCTTTCATGGACTTTTTTTTTTTGCCTAATGTTATTGCTGAACAAAGCATCCCATTGCTTTGTTATCCACATTTTAAAAATAACCTACATGCAACTGTCTTATTGCAATATCTTTTAGTTATCACTGCAAAAGTGTTTAATTATGTTTACCACCTGGCCTGAGCCTTGTAATCTTGAAAAAACTTGGTAGGCTTTCAACTAAGCCTATTGGTATATGACAAAATTTCATTTCTGTTCCTAAATCTCAATTTGTTATAGGGCCACAGCACAGTTATAGCAAGTTCTATTTAAGAAAAGAGAATTTACTGAGATTAAATTGCACTACACATCATATGAATTTTAAAGGCACTGACTACTCAAAATCTCAGCTGAAGCTGGTAATTTGTTTAAAGCAAACCAATAAACCAAAGTTAACAACTATTCTAAGTATAAATTCAAAAATATACCGGTATTTATGTTTGACTGGGTATGAAATGAGATTGAAAACACAAGTGTTGAGCAATGACTAGTGTAGAACAAACAAGATTTTGGGGGTTTCCTGTCCATACGCTGAACATGAGAAGCAACATGGGAGTAGATTGGAGATGGTAACTCTGTGAGGCTGCTTCAAAGAGTACTGCAACACTAACATATCTCAGCCTTCCTTCTACACAGCTTATATAATCAGCAATAAGTACTACTGCATAGTAGCAGTTTAGTCAATCTTTTAACCTGAATGTTTCACAGATCCTTCTCTATGTGAAACATATCATGACACATTATGCTAACTTATACTGAAAAAAAACCCACATCAACATTATTTTAGCAGAATTCCATCAATGTAAGAGATCTCCATGCACTCCTCGCAATTTAAGTTCATTCACCAATTGCTACAATTAGCTTCAAACTCCTTGTGAAAGTGAGTTTAGACTTTCTGTGTTGGCTATTAAAAAACCCCTAACAAACAAACAAACAAACTAAAACCAATAACTCCCCCCAAAACAGAACAAAACACCCACAATTCACTTCTTAACACAGCCAATTCTTAAAGTAAATAGACAAAAAAAATCATATTAGTTAATTGACTTAGTGTGCTATAAGAATTTTATCATCTTCTTTTGGGTACAGCAACTGAGAATACTAAATGCTTAAATAATTAGAGGAGTCAAACCACTTAGTAAGTAACAACTCCAAAGTCTGAAATTGCATGGAATTGAAGTTAAAACATCCCTCTTTCCCTGTAGAATGGTCTAATCCAAGAAATCACATATCTCAGTAAGTAAAGAATATAGAATTTGCTACATAAGTTTTCAATAGTTACTAACTCAAGGGAATTTGTGAGTAATAAATAATTTAAATTCAGAAAGACAGAATTTCCCATTTAAGCCAGCACTTTAAAGAAATTATTTGAAATGGCAAGAGGAGAGGGAATAATTTCAATCTTTTTCACTAACTAGGTGAGCTCTAACAGTTAAAAGACTAATTAGGCCTTTGGTGCATAACTAACTGAACCTTTCTGGCAGCAATTACAGCAGCTGCCTAAGATTTGGAATTAAGCTACTGGAAAATGGACAAACACCCATGGCATAAAGAAAAAAAAACACAAAAGCAGAACCTGAAAAGTCAAAAGGAAACCAGACAAGAGCAGTAGCGGTATATGCAATTGTAAATGCTTGGGAGCTTGTTGGCCAGAAAGAAAGCTTACAAAATCTACAACATACACCTTGACTTCCTTATAAGAGGAAAGATTTTTCCTGCACCTGTAGAGCCTGAGCAACTGTGATGCCTTACAGGCACATGGCAACTTTCCTGCTGTAGCCAGGAGTAACACACTGCATCCTTCATCAACGACAGCATCCAGCAGGTAATTTCCCACTTTGTTCCACTTACAGTGTATTTATGGGTGCTTCCCTGCACCTCATTTGCAATTTTGCACAACACAGTGCTACATTTGTGTTTTAATGTATTCTTCTCATCTGGGAAGACCTGTAACTATATATGTTTCTATTAATGTGAAGAATTTAATGAGCTTCCAATAATATTTGCTATCAAAAGCAAATATGCAAGCCGTAAGGACAAGAAGAATGTGTGTGTGCCTCAGTCAAATTTCAAATGCCCTGAGGACCTAGCTGAACTTTCATTATGTCCTGTCTTTTGTCTGTCTGACATAGCATAATACATAAAAATGAGCCAATTAAAATCTAAGCCTTTCGCTTCCAAAAATCTCTGAGTTCATCCAATAGAAGAGCTTTTACACTGCCATGCCAATGCAGTTCATGCGATGATAGCAAAATAGGAATGAAATTGTCCTTAAAGCATGTAATGATAATAAGCTTAATATTGCAGGAGCAATATTTGATGTAGAATAAAAACCCTGCCTTGTTTTGGTTTATGCTAAATAAAACCAAACATTATAAAAACATTTTTTTTCTGTTTAAAAAAGAAGAACACTGAGAAAGTAAGTTCCCACCTGTTTTTATGGCATTCATTCATCTTTTCCAACTGTTTGTTACTATTTGTTACTCATTGCTAGGTAATGAGTTTTCACAGTTTGAAAATTGTGCCAAAAGTATGGTTTCTTATGGGCCCAGCCACTTACACAAAATTGAATAAAAGGAGCAACTGGAGAATGTTCTTGCTAAGAGGGTAAGCAATAGGAAGCTGTGCTGTAGGAAGTCTCTTGTACACTGCATTAGCTGCTCTGTGATCAGAATGAAGGTTATTTTCTCTTTTGGAGAACAAGGCAGAACAAACTACATACATTCTGTAGCTCCTGCTTTGGAAGGTTTTAACTGTAGTACAGTGAAGCAGTTATAGTAAATTATCGTTTACATAACTATCTGTTAAACACTAAAATTCCCTGTAAAAGCTGAAGTTGAAATAGTATTGCAGAATTGCAGACATTCATGCAACAATTAACCTCTCAACTTGCTTTTGTTTCCAGTGCTATCAGAATTTTGAAGCTTTTGAGATGTGGAGAAACAGCAGTCTTTGCTTACCAATTGAAAAACATACCATTAGGACCTATGCATTTTGGCAGACTGTATCTTCTGGTTTGAATTTTTTGAGGGGGATTTGATATTAATTAATTAATTTATCTTAATATATCTGCTTTCCTGTCTTTCATACCAACTCACAATATTTCAGTTAGTTTATCCTCCAAGCTCACCCATAAATATACATGATGAATCTGTGGCATAACAACAGAAACAGGAAAGTATTTTACTAAGGCTACATGGGAGGAAAAATATTGTCAAACACATAGTACAGTTCAATGGAACTTGGTTGTCACACCATGACCAGTCACCTGTGTTTTTTGCACGTCACTGTACATTCATTTCCAAATGGACATTATTCATATCCTATATCTATAGTCCAGCAACATGGAAAGTCTCTTTTCTGCTTGGAGACCTACCTTTTAAAAGGCAAAGTCTATGATGAAAACATCATAATCAATGATAAAGTAATTTCCTTGACTGCTAGGGGAAGAAGTATGCAAGCTCCGCATGATATCTGGTTGACATCAAATTCTTCTTTAATGGTTTTTAGTTTCTAATCAAACTATAATTTGGCATCTAAGATTGATTATTTATATTTTCTCTGTGGATTGCTACTAGACTGCCTCTTAATTTCCCATATTGCATAGCACAGAAGAGAAATATATAACAAGTTCTCCAGGATTCCAGTTTCACTGGCAGTGAAATCTGCATGTGATTTGACAAACATGAATGTGATGATATTCTACCAGTCACCAGATGAGAAGGAAAGTTCTGCCACTAAGAATCTTCCATTATTTTTGTCACAAATGAAGAAATTATTCTATTATATGATGAGCACACACTTGTCGGTGTGCATGGGGTTCTCTTATTTGGATCTCAGCAATAAACTGAAAAATAGTGAGCTTTTTGGTAGCTATAATGCTCCTTACAGGCGGTATAAGAGAAAAATAAATTTTTATACATATAACCCTATATATAAAAGAATACTCTAAGTGCAGAATAAGTAATCCATTAGGGCCTCAAAGCTGTCAGATTAGGTACACATATATGATTTTATTTTTTTTAAATACACACTCAGATCCAGAAACTTAAATTTCCTCTATGACAAGCCACAAAAGTGTAGAAAAAACAACTGACTGCTTGCAAGAAATGTCTATAATCAGTCTGATGAGGAACCTTAGCTATCTGATTTTTAAAAATGGAAAGCTTTATTATCACAGTCCAAATTATTATTCCTTACAAAAGTATTCCTTCTTGTGAGCTTTTATTCATTACATGAGAGGACCATGACCTAAGAAAGCCAAATGAAAGAACATGCTAATTCATACAGGCTAACACTTTGGGGGTTATTCAGCGACTCACTGATTCTCTGTATTTTTGTCAAGTATAACAGCAGATTATAGAAGATGAAGTACTCACACTAGGTATTCTAGGTAGTTTTACAGAAATGCACTTCCACAAGAGTATTTTATTGTAACCATAAATAAGTATTTGTAGAGTACCAGAGATAATTGATGTTGGCTGTGGGTAACTGTTAATAGCAGCTCCCTCCAATGTTCTAAATAAAATTTATTTATGGCCACATAGGAACCAAATAAAACACAGTATACACGCCACCAGAGACATCAAAACCTGATTAAGTAAATGATGTTTCATTTGCATGTGAAGGTAATAAACATTCTTGCATTTGCTAAATTTATTTTTGCCTTACACCACTCTCTGGCTCCCCAGTAGCACACATGTCTCTGCATTCACAGGAGAATTCCAGCCTTTTCTGACACTTCAGCACTCTACATATCCTCAGGATTCTCCTTCTCCCATAATATCCCTACATTATTTACTAGTACGCCTGCATCTATTCTCACTCCTGTCTCCTTGGAGTAATACAATCTCTTTCTTTCAAGCCTTTCTAAAACAGTATCTACAACACATAAATATTGACTCTCTTTACATTAGGATCAATGAAGCCAGCAGCATAGTCTTGCCTTCCATCAGACACATTCACATATAGTTTACAAATAAAGTTGAGATAAGCATTACACATTTATTTTAAGATGTCAGTACAATGTGCAACAACATCTCATTAGCAAGTATTTTCAGATATATGTGTATAAAGTACTGTACACCAGCACCTTATTAGGCCCAAGCAGTTAACTGTTAACTGCCGGGTTAAAACTTCTACTTAAAAACAAAAGAGTAGTAACATGTTAAACAATGTGGCAAAAACTTAATGAACTATTTTTAAATATATATATACTATTACTAATACATATATTAGTTACATATATACTGATTATATGAAATATTAATTTACTTTAAATGTTTGATAATAATGAATATTCAATTTAAGTCAGACCTCCATTCTCTGAGATTTAACACTCAAAAGACAAAAAATACCTACTTACATGTCTTCTCCTACTTCATACAGCATCTCTGTACTGAAGCCATACAACCTCATTCATGTTTTTGTATTACTAAATCCCATTCTTCAGCCATTACTCTACAATTTTGCTGTCATGCTAAAAAGCAACTCTTATTTCACTTTTCCTGTTTACTAGCTGTCACATTTTTCTTCTTCAGATATACCTTCTTCTTAATTTATCCAATATACAACTTCGCCTAGATATACTTCATACTCTCATAGGTACGTGTTCAGCAAAAACCTATTTCCAGGATACCTTCCTGCATTAACTTGAGCTAGAGCTAAAGATCAGGTGAATTAGGTTTAAATGCAAATAATCTTATAAACAGTGTATCAAAGGACTTTGGGTACCTTGCAAAAAAGGAACGCTACTCACTTGCAAGTGATGTTCTAAGAACACGTTTACACAAGGAACTGACTTTAAAGATGTAAATGTAAAAGGAGATTTCTACCCTGAAAAGACTTCTTTATGAAGACTCATACAGGGAAATGAAATTGCTTCATACAGAGATGAAAAAGCAGATATTGTGGAATTGTTTCCCTTGTAAGTAAATTCTAAATGAGCATCCCCAGAAGGTAGTGCAGGTCTTAGGTTTCCTGGCAAGTTGCTTGTGTTGTCTGGCTGGCTCATTTTTACTCTGAATATTCCATTTGAAATAAAAGCCAGGATCAGGCTACACTAAATATCACCCCAGCCACTAACACTGCTCACTGACAGCACAGTTTCTTGTTACATTTTCTCCAGCAACACAGCCAGCGCAAGAGGTGCTGAGCCTCCCCCCTCTTCCTGCTCACTCATTCATCACCCACTCAATGCCAGCTCTGCTGTTTGTAAGACTGTGTCAAAATCTGAATCAGACGACTTTTTTTTAGTTTAAGGAGGCCTACAAAAGGAAGGACAGGAACAAGTAAGCATAGACAGCAGAGGGCAGAAACCTCTCAGGCTTCTTATGAAGTGCCAGCCAGACAGTAGTGTTCTACCACACCACCAACCACCCCTGAGGCCCCTTGATGTTTGCTCCAAAACTCGGCAAAATAAGTTAATTTCTTATCAGACCCTTTAAGAGCACAGCTATTTTTTAATAAGCTTCATTAGAGTCCACATCTGGCTATAATAATCTCCTTTCTGAGATTCTTCCCTTCAGACCCAACAAAACGACCAAGTCTTTAAAGAGAACATCATAGGTATCAGCTTAAAAGTAAATATATGCTTTAGTGCTACAGATGTCCATTCCCAAATCAGAGGTGGAGGGAGATCTTCACAAATAAAAGCAGCAAGCAGGCAAAACTGCTGACCTAGTCATAAAAGGCCTCAAAAGACAGGGCTCCTTCGGTCTGTCCACGGGATCCTCTTGCCATAAAACAAGAAGGATGACAGGACAGTGCGCCTTAGGTAAGTCACTCAGTACTGCTAGAAATAAAACAGGCTTTAAAAACCACTTTTCTTTATACATAAAGTGAGTTCAATCAGAGGCAAATGCAGTGAGGCTGGCTGCAGCCAGGCTGTGGCAGAACATCTTCTATCACACAGCAAAGACAGCATGTGCAGAAGTGAGCAGGAACAGGAACAGATACCTCAGCTCCACCAGTTCCCAAAGGGCCGCAGCCAGCAAGCAGTCCTTCACACATGGCTCTGAAGATGCATTCTGAGCACAAGTTACCTTCCAGTGGCATGCTCATGGCTTTGCAAAAGGATGACAAAATGTGCATAAAAGGAAAACATTTTGATTTTTTACTACTAGTTGTTGTTTTAAGACTAGAATGATATTTCAGGCCCTCTTAGATTGTGCATTACTTGCTTAAATAACTGCATTAATCGAAATTGCTTGAATGGGATCTTTTTTGTCCACAGCTTCAAATGTGAAAACTGTTTGGGCTTGGGGTTTTTTTTTTTTTGTTTGGTTTTGGTTTTTTGGGGTTTTTTTTGTTGTTTTGTGTTTTTTTTAAATATGCATTATGGTTTTTATTGTCTAAATTTCTCAATACTTTTTTCTTTCTCTTTCATCTGCTCCTTCCCTGCATTCGATATACTTTGTTCAATACAAAGATCACTAACAGGCTAAGGCATAAATTTAATGTGCGTTTCCTAGATACAATTAAACTAACAGCCTCCAAGAAATCACATCAAATAACATAGGGCCTTAGGGCTTAGCATACTAAAAAAACCCTCAACAAACAGCTTTTCAGTATTTGCAAGTGTATTTTCCTATTATTTTTGAACAAATATCTATTTACTATGTATAAGCTATAATTTGTGTTACTGAAAATGCCAGGGAAAGATGGAAAAACTTGTAATGTTATGCAAGAACCCATCATAGCCAAAATTATGGCTAGGATCTGAGAATGATCCAAGGAGAACTGACTTTTGGATAAACAGACCTACTGACCAAATGGGATGATTCATCCTCATTGTTTCTATCTCTCAAGTACCACTGAAAAAAGGCTAAAGCGGCACTGAATCTTTTCCCAAGACTGCATTCCTATGGAAACACTATAAAGCTGCTATTGAGACTTGCAACTAGGACTAGGAAGGCGGACTGTCTCTGGATGCAATATGACAAATGCATCCTCACAGTCTGAAATATTTTCGGATTCACTTCATGTACAAATGCCAAGCTGGCATCCAGCAAAAGCAAATCTACATTTATCAACATAATCAAAAGACCACATAGCAATCTCCTCATAAAACACATACCAAGGGAAAAAATCACTTCTTCCAGTGGAAAAAATCTCAAGAGTTCTAAACAGCAGTATTTAATATTTTTTCACTCCCAACTTAAGGATATGACTTTTACATTACATTGGGACAAAAAAGAATGTACACCCCTTTCTCTGCCTGTCCTGATGACTGCTCTGGTTTGGTAAAACCACTATGGCAAAATTGTTTCCTGGAAACACAGAATTGAACTTAAATAGTTCAACAGCAAATCTGCATTGCCTTAAAGTTTACATCTACATAGACACTTGTCTCTTCACATTAATTTGTGACAAATCTTACTTAAGTTTACTGTAACTTGAAATTGCAAATGTGATTGGATCTACAAGTGACTTGTCTCGTTTTATCCATCCAAGGAAGAGCACAGTCCATAAAATTGTACTTCACTACTGGTACTAGATTGACTGATAGAAACAGCTTTTAATTTTTTCTCATTAATCACAGCACAGAATAAAATTCCTGCTAGTAAGACACCATGTACCCTGTGTATTTCATGGTTTTGGTACAATTAAATTTTCACAGCACCAAAGAATCTAACCCTTAATTCACTACTTCTGAGGAACTGGGAAACAGAGGACTACGGAAAGCATTTTCTTTTTAAAATGTAACGTATGATCTCAGAGCAATGCAATTTGGCAAACACTTTCCCAAAAAGCTGACCCCTTAGTTCAGTTCATATATTGGAAGCATTTTTCAAATATATTCTTGGTATCAGCTGAACTATCCTTTCACAAAACAGCAGGTATTTTCTACAGCAATATAGGAAAAGCACACTGTAGCTTCTAGAGCCTAGCAAAGGAAAGAGGCATTGACACAGGGGCTTGTTTCCTCTGTTTTTATCTGCTTGCAGTTGGAAGTAGTTTTTTAGGGCCCTTAAACACCAGGTTAGGCAGGCTGGAAGCCCTTGGTGGGCCCATGGGGACAATGTTACAGGGCTGGGCTGGGCTCTATATAAGGAGCACAACAACCAGCATGCTCAGAACCTGTTCATTTCACATTTTTTAACAATGATAAACACTTTTAAGGATGAAAAACGTATGTCCAGAATCCACGACTTGTCTTAGATTTGGTATCAGCCACAAGAGCATCTTCCTTAAAAGGCAGATAATTGTTTTGAGTGTGAGCAGAAACAGTGATGACAAGGCAGTAAAGAGGAAGGTCAGCACATTGCACTACTGAGCAATTCATCAGAATTTGGAATACTACAAACGTTACTTTCAAAACTGTTAAAGCCTTAAAAGGAAACTTACATATTCTTAAGCTCTAGGTGTTCATCACAATGTTTCCTAAAACTTGTTAAAAAACTACAAAATATTCCTTCTTAAAAAGACTTGTGTGCAATATAGAGTAATATGTGAAGAAACCAACCCTGCTGAGTGTTTCAGTGGGAGAGAAGAGCTGAGTAGTTTCAAATGGAAGCTTTTAGAATTAAAAAAATACTGTCTTCATTGAAACAGAAATTGTGATCTTTCAGTTTGATAGAGTTGAAAAAAAAATCTAAAAAAAATTGTAATTTAATGTCTTTCAACTTTACTTTACAGATTCTTTGTCATTCCACTTTGATTTTTATTATGTTTTATATTTATGTTTTGTTCCTCTCCAGAAGTCACATTGATATTACTTATCACATAACTAATACAAATATGAAGAGCCTTGCAAAACACATTACTGAAAAACAAACCAAAAAAAGGAACTCTAAACCAAAATTTCTGAAGTAGATCTTTTGACGTCATCCTGTAATGCAGAACTATGAAAATATTTGTTTTATTTATTTTCACCTTACTTTATTTTCATATTAATTTCTAGCAGACCCTAAAATCATTCCTTATCTCTTCCTCTAGACACAGAGGTATATTTTATTGCGACATTTCCAGATCAGCCCTATTTAAGATGTCTATTCCAGACATACTCAGACTAATTTCTCACATTTTTTAAACGACTTGGTTTGTTCTCCAGTAGTTCGGTCATTTCATGTGGCTCCTGGTCACCATTTTATTTAAATAATTATTAATGCTTGATTAAATCACTAGCCGGGGCAGAAAAATACTATTTCAAAAATTAGTACTGAGTGTATTTATTTTGGATGTATCTTGATATTCCCCAAAAAAGAGACTGGATGTATATAAAACTGTGTGTGCAGTTTGAATTTAACCAAAACCAATTGTCAGAGGCTTTAGACTGATTCAAAACGGAGAGGGTAGAAGAGTGTTGGCAAACCAGCACTTTGTTTATTTGCTATAAGAGACATAAATAGCTTTCAGATGCTGCAGTTCAAGCAGTAAGAAATTCTGGGAAAGATGTTTCCAGCTGTGGTTTTCACATTTTCCTGTATCATCCAGGATTTTTTGTGCATTTAAGGCAAGGGGTGAAGGGAACAGAAGGACATTATTTGCCTTTCTGGATAAAATTATGCCATTTGGAAGTAGTTACCATTCAATATCTTGGCTCTTGGTCTCAACTGAACTATCAGGGAATACTTCACAAAGCAAGAGAGCTAAACCCGATGTAGTACAAAACCACCAGATATTCAGAATTTTCAAAGAAATGTGGCTGAATTTAAAGCTCTTTCTCCTCCCTCAAATCTACCCATTTTAGATGTACTTTAAAGGTAACTACTTTCTGAGTGAGCACTATTTACGAAACTTATTTTATCAGACTGCTTATTACTCTATTTTCCCATAAGCACAATCCTGGATCTACTTGTTTCTTCTGTATTTACTTTTAAATAAACTACAAAATTATTTAGAGATACGGCTATGATGCAAGTATTCTACATTCCCCTCCCTTTCCAATCACTTCTGAAGATTTTCTTTCCAAACAAACGGTAAGTATAAAAACCAATTTCTGCTTCACAAATGCCACTCATGGAACTAAACTAAATCACACAACAATTAACAATATGTTAATGAACTAAACCGGAAGTTTAATGAAGACAAAAAAAAAAAAAAAAAAAAAAAGGCATTTCTAGCAGTTATAGAGAGTAGATTATTTTAAACAAAAGCTTCCTGCAGCTAAATACATCTCATAAACAATAAATTTCAGTTTGTGATTGCAAAAAAGGATTTTTAATTTAAACAATTTGCACATTTAGCAACAGACAGAGCCTAGAAACATACAGCATTTCCTGCTATGGATAATGTGGCAGTTTTATCTTGTGAAAAATGGAGCATGGCTACCGTAAAACACATTTTTTCAGCAAGTGATCACAACACGTGGTATTATTTAATAAGACACAAAAAGACAAAATCCTAGCAGAATATTTAATTGTCTCGGACTGAACTTAATGAAATATTGGCTTCAGTAGGGCCACAGTTAATGCTAAACTGATCTTAATACAACAAGAAATTAGTTCTAAAACCATGAGATAAAAATACACCTGATATAACAAAAAACAGGTGCTTTATACCTCTTAAAACCAGCCTGTTAGCATGAATCTCCTTTTCCATATACACATTTTACCTCTCCCTCAGTTGTTGGATTGAAATCTACAATTATTTACAGGGAGAAATATTAATGAAAAGAAAGTTACATCAGAAACATCCAGAAATATTTTATAAATACATTTTCATCCCTTCCCAAACTCTTTCAATAGGATTTAATATTAAAAAACTAAAAAACAAAACAAAACAAAAAAATCAGTAAGACAAGAAATCTTATAGCCTCAGAAAATTACTGCATTAATTTTTCTCTTGAAATATGCATTACCATTTCTCACCATTCCTTCATCCTTTATAAATTTTGAAAATAATGAAATGGCATTCACAGCAAACAAATGCTGAGCGACATCTGACGGTGCAGGCTTGTGCATCTGGAATTCAGGGGAGAAATTAAATTCACCTTTGCTCAAATGGCAGCCTCACCCACTGCTGCAACATGCAGACTCTGTCTGTGACACATATTTCAGCAACATCTGTGACCTTTCCTAGCCACCAAAAACATTCTGCATTTCCCTCTCAGATACACACAAGCTCATCTGGATATATAATTTTCCCTCATTTTCAAAACGTCTTTGTTGTCCAGATAACTTGCTAAAACCTAAACAATTTCAGCCATTTTAGAGCTGACATTAATATAATTTATTTTGTTCATTAATGGGTGCAATTCTGTTTAGAACTCTTTATACATGTTTTTCTTAATTTAGTCAACTCATTTGTCTGGCATGAACCTATTCTGTTTTTCTTTATCCATATGCTCATCAAAAACAATGTATAATTGACTGCATAGGCTTATTTGCATGTTTTCCCATCTGTCCTTGTCAAATAAAATTTGTTTTATTATTTACTATTGGAAAATTAACCTTCTGTGCTCTTGAAATATGATTCAGTCGCCTACATAAGGTAATTTATTGTTCTATTGAATTTATAAGGCAGATACATCTTTGCAAAGAAGTAGTATTAGTGAACAAGCACATGGGCTGTACAGCTTCCCAGGAAGAACAGCACAGGACTGCATAACATGTTGTGAAATTTACAGACCTAGAAACTTCCTTTCTAAATGACAAACAGGAGAGGTAACAGTCCTTCCTTGCTCAGCTGTGGAAGACAAATGAAAGAACAGATAGATAAATAAAATGCTACCAGAGAAACGAACTGGGTGTGTAATACTCTTCAGGTTCCTGCTTCCTTATAACTTACATAAATTTGGTTTAGTTATGTTATATAGTTTCACCTGTCTCTAGGATCCCCACAAGACTCTCCATCATGATTCTGTAATTAAAACCAAAAATAAAATTATAAATTTATAGAATACACAGAAACTGCAGCTCCATGGTGTTATTCCTGGAATGATATCACAATACATCAGGTTACTAGGTACTGAAACATGCCTGTTGTCTATACACAAATTTGTAATAGCTAATCTCCAGTGACTCCTAACATATTTGACACATACCAAAATCAGATACAAAAATGAAAATTTAAATTCATTTCAGATTGCTTTATAATTATGTACTTACCTACAAAAAGTGTTTAGGTAAGTACAACAAAAGTGCTATTTCTTATGCAGTTAACTTCACTAATGAGAAACTCATTTCTTCCTTGCCCCCATAATATCTTTGCAACAGTGCTATGTGTCCCAACTTCACTCGCATTCAGGGCACTTAAAAAAAGGAAAAAAAAAATTTGACATTTAATGTCCTGTTTGAGCCTTACTTCTTCACTATTAAGATTCATCTTCCCTAGTCTTCACCATCACCACCCAAAGAAACATACTCAAGGGTAGGAACTAGAGCAAGAAATAACCGTGCAGTTTTGCACCACTGTGCTCAGTTTCATCTGGTTGTTGTTATTAGGAAATGACATGAGATGAGTTTAAAAGGGGCTCTTGAGCCTGCCTTATACAGACATGCGTGACCCCCATTCACTCAATTGACAGTTTTCATTGGGAAGAAAGGTTGATTACTGAGATTTCAGCACTTTTGTACAACTCTGGTTTGCACCCAGAATATAAAAAAAGAAACTGGAGAAGTGCATGGGAAAAGAAATTAATTTCCCTGAAGTTTCTGAAAACTAACATGGTTTAGACCTGTGATCTCCATTACAATGCAGATGCCATCATATGTGGTCATTTAAAAAGCAGCATCATGGAAACAATATGGCATAAGGGGTAATACACTATTTTCCTGTGAGCAAGGTCAAACATATAAATTTGATAACTTTTGCAGTGAGATTGCAAAGAAGGTGAACACTGTTAAATATATGCACATATATTTTATTCTATTTACAGACATGGGATCAGTTACCTTCATATTTGAAAGATATTTCTTTAAACCGATCAGAAGCAGTCTGTTAAGCATTTAATTAATTCCCAAAACAGAAAGAGGTACTGGTCCATTTACTTTGCTCAAAGTAGATGATGGCTAGGTCTTGTCATGTACCACTAAGGACAAAAACAGAAGATTCCCCTCCCTATTTGTTTTGCACAGCACAGATATCTCCAGCCATCTGTGTAACCAGAGTTGGAAAAATTTATTACCTGCTTCAGCTGAGCAAAACACCTACCAAACATGCATTTGTACAAACAACCCCCAACAGCAGCCACACACATTTTCCTGATATAAACTAAAACTGAGTTTCTTATGACACAAGAACTGACTGGCATTGCTTTTGACTGATTGTGCAGCTTAGTTTGGACTCCCAGGAAGTATTGCTCTGTTTCTAATCAAGAGCTTTGAACATATCTAAGGAAAGACATAAATGTATTCAGGCACTAACAGGAAAATATAAAACAGATTTAAACAAATACACACACACACACCAGTTTGACCCACTGTTGATAGAAGTCCTTAAGTCTCAGAGTGTTGCCTGAGACCATGCTGGGTATTCAGAAGCAGACTTTCCTCATTAATTAAAAAGCAATTAGTCCAATCACCTCTCATTTCTATATACCACAGAACAGCTAGGTGGAAGGGACCACTCTCCCGTCATTTTGCTAGGGCTGTTCTTGCAGTACTAGAATAGGATGCAAGCTTGAAAGTGGCTTCCTTTGAAAACTTAATAAAAGCCAGTTATTTGACCATACTTTATGAAATGACATGGCATTTTTCTACTGCTCCTTCCTGAAGGACCTGGGAAAGAGGAAGAAAGCACTGGTGCCTGGCTCTGCCACTTCATAACCCAGAAGGAGAAGTAGGAGGGACACTGTATGAGGAGTAACACTACTTTGCACAGAAAAGGCCAGGTTACCAGTGTATTTTTCATTATGCATTTCTTCAGTTTTCTGAAAGTTAGAATTAGAATACAGCTAAGTAATTCTTGGTTTTTAGTGTGTATTTGCAATGTGTGATGTATGAAATAAATATGAAAAGATAAAAAAAATAATGTATATACACTAGACAGGTACACCTTCAACTTTCAAATAAACAGTTCTCAGAATTCTGTGGGAATTCTGTGTGAGTAATGAACTAATAAAAATTTTGCAATCTACCTTCATGTCCTTGTGTATGCTACAATTTATAAATATGCTGTATAGATATAAAAAATCCTCAGAGAGACTACAACCATCCTGGAAAAAAATATAGATAGATTATAGGTTCTCTTACTTTATTTTAAAAGCTGCAGTGTTGTTGTCATACTGGTCTAACATTTCAGAAATTCAATTAGAATATACCTTTTGTATTGTTCCCAAATTTGCTAAACCTTCTCCTTTGAAATACTGCCTGTTGCAAATGGAAATTTTTTAGGAATACTTACACACACCTGAACACAATTTAAAAGAAAGGCATCCTATCAGCAGTGCTACCCAGGCAGTAGTCTTAATTCCAGCAGCATCCTGTGGTCCTTTGCTGAGCATATGCAAAACACTTCAAATTCAAACCTGATTTACAATATCTGGATTATTCCTATCTCAAGCGTATTGATGTGTGATTTGATAATCTGCCTTCAGGTTGATCTGTGTTGCTCCCCTGTCGCACTGTGTGCGCCTAGGTGACCTCTGTCTGCTAGCCAATTTCTGATTAAAAGGTCTCTGGGAGCACTCCTACTGTCTTTGCACAGGGTGCAGCGCCCTGGACCACTGGTGCTCCTGTGTGCTATCATAATGCAAGCAGTAAATCACAACTTATAATCTTAGACAGCTGCACCCCAGAACAATTAGCAGCTTTTAAACTTGAAGCACTGCCCTAAAGCTAAAGGTTTATGCTAAAGCCAGTGTGAAAGACTTTACCACAGACTATTTAGCAAGCTTTACTGAAGCTAAAAATCACAAAGTGATAAATTCCTCAGGATGCTGTTCTAATCAAGGGAGTTTACATAAGAGTGTCCTACCTGTGAACATCACTCAAACATGGAATTATTTAATCAAAAGGAAATTTAAGTGCTTGAAAGGAAATAGAGGTTTTATTATCTGCAGGTAATTTTTCAGTTGAAGTGTTCTCATTCACTGTCTGGGGGAACTAAGGTATGATTCATGAACATATTCTGCTGTCAATTCCACCACAGATGCAAGTTAACTGCAGAAATCTCAGAAAAGTTTTTATTTTAGTCTTGCCTAACTGCAACATCTTCTGTTACTGTAAAACATGAATCATCCAAGTAGAATCAATCAAAAACTAAACTAAAATTAGACATAAAAATTTCCATGCCACAGGCTCATTTTCCTCCTGTTAAAGGTGATGGAAATTCTTTGAAGTCCAACAGTAAGATGTGGACAATTAGGCCCTGCAGAAATGGTGAATCAAAGAGTTAAGAAAATATGTGGGTTTTATTTAATGTTGCAACATCAGCAGCACAGGGTGAAGAATCAGCTGAGTGTATTCTGTCACAACAACAACAGAAAAAGAAAGCCTGGTTAAAAAAAGAGAAATAATAATCAAAGACATTGATACAAAATTTAACAGGGGATTATTTTAGATGTCACTTTGACAGAGAAGTTTGGGTTTTGTTTGTTTATTTGTTTGTTTTTAATTGTAAATTCACCTTTGTTGCCTAGTTCTTGCTTCAGAAAAGTCCATTACGTTCCTGTTGCTCAGGACTGATAAAAGGACTTATTATCATCTTTTCCTCAGCACCTCTAATTACAGTGGCTAACAGGAAGAGTAAAAAGAAATTGCTTCAAATTTTCCGCATCCTTGAGTAGAAAAATAATGAATAGAATACCTGCCTGCAAGGCCTCAGCTTATTGAATGATATTGACTCCAAGCCAAATGCAACAGTGATGTCAATAGTTAGACTAAACCAGATTCACACTCACATGAAGATAGCTCAGATACGTAATATTGTGGCTACTATTCAATTCTGGAAGGAGGAAAGGAAGAAGGGAGGAACAGAGGAAAGAACTTCAGGACAAGTGTCCAGTATCTACTTGATATACCTGTCAGAGAAACACATCTCAGCTTTACCTGAAACCATCTCTGAGAGCATATGGGAGTAACTGGGAATCTAAGCAAGAGCCAGTATTGGGATGACTCTTATATGAGTGTTAGTGATGATTCATTTAATATCACTAAGTTAGACACATTTCAGCAGCCTGCACTGCATCTGAATGGAAACCATAATATTTTCACCTGTTCTAGCTTTTTCTGCAGAACTCCATTTGCTTTGATTGATAGTCGCACAAGTTAAATCAAATGATCCACCTAGCACAGTACAATTCACAATTACATTTTGCTGGTTCTGACAAGCCCTGTTATTCTGCTTCCCCAAAGTCTGGAACCCAACTTAAAAATAGGACACATTTCCAGTGGGTATCTAGGAGCAAACTGGGAAAGAACTTGAATGTTTTGTTTTGGTTTTTTTTTCTTACAAATAAAGAATGTTTTCAAAGATTTTTAGGGACTTACTGATTCAAACCATCTTCCAAAATATCAGAGGTCTTCCCAAATTTTAATTAAGCTCCACACTTCTCTGAAATTTGCTGATTCTTGATTGGGAAGTGCAGCATTCAAGTGGCTGCAGTCCCACTGAGCAGCATTTCATGTCAGGAATAGTCAGCATGGAGAACATTCAAAAACACAGTGCTACCCCTGTTCACCAAAGATAAAAAAAATATTCCTTATGGTTAAATAATACAGAGTACTGTATATTTATTTAATATTAGGCTATATTTTATCTTATTAACATTGAAACTGTCATGTACTCCATATTTTATTTCTGTATATATTACATTCCTGCTGTATCTTTGTCAGCATAATTTTTATCAAAAGTCTTTCATTGTTTGCTGACATACTTGATTTAAGTTTGACTTTGAAACTTGAATGGTCATATAATCATTGGCCTCCTTTCACAGTCCATTACGTTAAACCAAAGCTACAGAAACAGAATTATTTCAGTCTCAGGGTGGTTCAAAGGCATTAAATATTTAATAAGTTTTTCCTTTTAGCTGCTGAGTGTCTCTTGAATAACCATTAACAACAAAAAAAAAGAAAAACAAAAAAGAAAAACCACAACAACAAAACCAACACACCATCTAACAGATGCGACTGCAAAAAAAAAAATCATTGGCATGTGCAAACATTGGTTTATTTCACACTCAGTTGCTATCCACTTTTGGCAGCAATGAAGTGGCAAAATAAGGTAAGAAATGAAGCACCTGAATTCTGGTATCATAACACAGATGTTATATCCAGTGAACTATGTAGATCAGGTCAAGTGTACCATGTCTTTGATGTCCCTAGAGAGAATGCTTGGCGTATCTTCAGCTGTAAGGGCAGAGGTGCTCACATGTAGCAGTATGACCTACATTTAAGGTGCACATGCCCTTTACATTTTCAGTAAACTACTAACCTCTAATTAACATTTCAAATGCAAAATATAATGCAGAAAGGCTATGCTGTTCAACCTACCCTGTCAAAAGTAATCATCATTTCCCATTCTTTACACAACCAAGGCAACATGCATAAAACATATTTCTTTATCTGTAGTACCCTCAGATTTCTGCCACCTTGCTACGCCTAGCACCACATTGACAAACTGGAACTCCTCTGACAACACAACCATAAACAAACATGTCAGAAGAAAACTCTGTATGAACACAAAGACCTAAATTCCGGCCCAGGTGCAGAAAAAGGGAAAAGTACAGGTCCAAGCTATAAAAAAAATCTACACAGAGTGTGCATGGACAGACAAAGCTGAATTCTTCAGACCACTAGGATCACCCTACATATTTTACCTGCGGCATTCTAAAATCAGACACCCAACAGACAATTCCCCTGTGTTAAAGTACTTTCTTCAGTCATAAAGCTGACAACGGTTCTTTACCTGCTTCATGGGTTAGGTGCTCAGCTTTTTCGACTTCTGGAAGATCCAGAAGACGAGAAAATCAGAGACACATCAAAATTAGTCAGGAAACAGCCTGTTTGCATCTTCTAGCATCAGAGTGCTTGATCTATTTGGGCAGAATTCTGCTTGTGCTGATGTTAATAAAAAATGGTTACCTGATTGCCTATGGAAGTGTAAAGTGCGAAAGTCACAGTAGTTCTTTAGAGCTAGTGTGACTTCCAGATTAGGGTTGCTATCTCCTTTTCACACATCCTCTTCCCACTCTGTCTTGATTGCTGTGAGTATTCACAGTGACTCAGGCTTTTCTTCTGGATGTATAGGAAATGATGGTTACTTCCAGTTCATCAGGCCTGATAGCCTGTGACCAGTCTCCAGGATACCCCAGATAGGAAGGTAACAGCTGTGCGAACACAAGCTGAAACCTGCTGATGTAGCGTGTAAGTAAAAAGCAATACAACAGCAGAGTCAAAATCATTGAAAATGCTTAAATCCCTCAAAAAGCATTTAATGAGTTGTTATAAGAAGCCAAAGGTGAAGACAAATTGAAAGCAGTTACCAGTGCTAGCAACATAATAAGTAATAAAAAAAAGTATTTTTTTTGTATTGAAAAATTTTTGTAAGAAATTTTACAGAAACACTAGAGCTAAATGCTCATATATGAAATGTGTCAAAATTGGGCTGTTAATCATGCGGCTGTTCACATTTATATGCCATTCTGTGAAGACCATAGGAAGGCTGGATAAATGATGCCCTTTAAAGATAGCACAGAAAAAAATTGGTAACTATGAAGTTTAACAAAGGTTTGGCAGCTAAGCGAAGAGACAAAACAGATGACTGAAAACAGGCCTAGTTCAAACATTACCCTGGGGATCTGTGCTATTTTGTTATGTGATTTCCGTGGCACATTTGAGCAATGCTCCAAACGAAAACAGGACACTGGGTCAGATCCTGGTTTTAGTGAGGAACACTGACTGCATTCCCACAAGTAAAACACTGAGATGAAATACTCTGTGCTTCCCAAGTCTTAGCTACCTTAGGCTCCCCCAATACAAATGATACCCTAAGGCAACAGTCCTAAAAACATTCAGTTGCTGTGGTGTAAGCAGACAGGTACTTGTTAAATGTATTCCAGACACAGCTGCACTACGCTATTAGAGAGCTTGATCCACCACTTCATAACCACTTTATGAACACAGAACTATACAGGGGGGTTTCTATCAGAGGTACTGCTGCTAGGAGGAAAAATTACTCATGTCACAGATTGAACAAAACCATCGCCATCAGCCTGGGAAGACTATCTCAAGAGTCTTAAGCACTTCAATAACAGATGAATAATAATAATACTACTTTAGCACAAACATTTCAGAAAATTGTACAAGAAAGCTGAGCAAAACTTGATACTCTGTTACTGAAGTAACCACAGAATGTGTAAGTTTCTGGGTATTTACTAAATACCCAGAATACTAAATTCATCAGAGTTTTGCTTATATGCTTGATTATAAAGATTTCACAAATGTAAATAGGAACAGAATTAAACAATCCTTATCCCTTTGACAAGGGTAGCACACAATTAATGAAATATAAATATAGTTGGAATCAAACCCAAAGAGTTAAAATAGTAGTGAAGCTAAAGATTAAAATTCTAAAGAAAACTTACTTAAAGCAACCTTGTCAGCAGCAAGAACATGCATAGACACTGGCGGAAGAAAGCATCTGTCCTCTCATCTGCCTGAACTCATTATACACATACATAAATATGTATATCCTGTTACAATATAAAGAGTCACCCCCCAAAAAAGAAACAAAACTAAAGAACAGAGAGTGTTTATTTGAAATGCAAATTTGAAACATCTTAAATAAAAATGCTGTAATTTATATCATCAGTTTATCAATTTTTACTTGAAAAAAGTTTAAATAATTAGCAAAGATCTTCCTTTAGCTAATAGTGGAAATGACAGATGTTTACAATTTTCTGTCCTTCAAACTCGAAATAGGTTCTTGAACTCAAATCCGAACTTCTATACAATCATCCTAACAACGCACTTAGACATTAAGATCTGCTGAATTAACTTTATGTCTGAAAAAATAGAAATACCTGCCCCAGCTCAGAAATGTATCATAGCAGAATCTTGAAGTTATCTTCAAGATACCTGCACAAACCATGTTGTGAGCTTGTGCCATACTGGGTGTTAAATCAAGTGGTTTTTGAAAGATATCCTCCCCCAGCTTACAAAAAAAAAAAAAAAACCAAACTAAAAATAAAAGAAAAAAAAAGAAAAAAGATGGAGTTATGGAGCTGCTGTGCAGTTTTCTGCTTGATTGTAAGGAGATAAACAAGTTAGGAAGCTGCTTGCCAGACTCCACCAGAAACTTATTCATCAGTTTTTCTACCCAGTCAGCCTGGTTTCAAGTGTCACAAGTGCCAGAAAGCATGTTAGCTCTGTCTAATTTGTTACAAGTACAAAGTATTGTAAAGCTTCTAAAACAATAAAGGCCAGTTTTTTTAACACCTGAAGAGCCCTAAATGCTTGTAAAGAAACAGTCATCTTGCCAAGAATGAACTAGAGTCATAACATACAAGTGGATGTACTGTAAACTTCAAGATAAAAAATAACCCTGATTTCACATTCTGAACCATATTGTTACCTAGTTTGCAAGTGGGGACACTGGATGTATTCTAAAAAAATAGAACTGGATGTTAAAGAAGCCAAAAAGCCTGAAACCTTTCGAACAGGACAAACAAGCAAGGAAATGTAAGTGATTAATAGCTGCTGCAGAATTGCTCACAGCAGAATTTCTCCATAATTTCAACTCCTCTGCTATTCAGATGCCAGCTCTCTCCTTTTGCAGTAACTGACCACCATAAAGAATAGGTTGCTTTATTTTCATTTAAGAGGCATTAGAAGGGTGAGAAGAATAAGGCACATAGAAAACAATAACATAATATTGTTTTCCCATATGCTTCGGCTTTGGTGCCAGATTTTCTGAACTCCCACAAACAAGGCTGGGGTCAGCACGTTGCACAAAAAAGAGGTGCATAGGTTGCTAAACTGTATCTGGCCAGGAGACACAAATTTAATAGTTTCCAGTTCTGAAGCAATTTGCTGCACCATCTAAATCACCACATGTACGCAAGAGTAAAAGAAAAGCTGTATCAAAACCAAACATTGACCAGCTATCACATGCAAATACAAAATTCATCATGCAAATTGTAAGCACAGTATATGATCCAGGAAACCAGGCAGGCATAAAACTGAAACATGGGAAAAAACTTATTCTACTTCTATGGTCTATTCAGATGCATAAAATAAAGTTTTACTGAAACTAGGTCAGAAAGCTCAGAATCTTGCAGGATCAAGTGCAGGAAATACAAAATGAGGGCTAAAAAGGGACTGGTGAAGGAATGGGGTTCTGCTTTTGTGTAGCGCTCGTAACATTTTTTCCACTATATCCAGTGTCTAGACTAGCATTTTTAATGTATAGGCATTTTCCACATTTTAATTTAAAAATTTCTCCTTTTTTTCTTGAGAGACAAAAAGAGAATTTCATAATATTGTCCAGGCATGTATGGATGGTGTTAGGAAAGAAGAAACTCAGCTAGAGCTGAGACACAGTCACCAGGAGCAAAAAGAAGAGCTCCTATAGCTACATTGGTAGGAAAAGTTTGACCTCAGACCTCATCCTACTTTGAGATGGAGACTAGACAGGGGGTCCTTTCAACCCAAATTGTCCTATGTTGCTAATACTACTTTTAATAGTAAGTAGTGCATTAAGTCATGTTACCTATAATAGTATTTAATAGATTAGTAAGTTATATTAACTTATATTACTTTGAACGAAATAGGAAAAAAACCACAAGATGTAGTAATAAAGTAAAAAGAAAAAAAAAAAAAGCTTGATTCAGAAATAACTTGTGTGGGAATATGGAAAACAGGTCCAAAATTTGCTTTTCATGAATTTTCTCTAGTATTTGTTTAAACTTCATAACTACAAACTTTGTAGTCATTTGTATTCCATGAACACCCTAATGACTGAATTCATCCAATATTCATTTGCCATTTTTACATGTTGTCCTAGGTTCAGCAGTAGCAGTCATTTTTCTCCTTCTCGGTAGCTGGTGCAGTGCTGTGGTTTTGACTTTCAGCCTGGGAACAACACTGATAACACCGATGTTTTCAGTTGTTGCTCAGTAATGTTTACTCTGACCAAGGACTTTGAGTCTCATGCTCTGCCAGGGAGGAAGGGAAGCTGGGATGAAGCAGAGACAGGACACCTGACCCAGACCAGCCAAAGGAGTATTCCATACCACAGCACACCATGCCCAGTATATAAACTGGGGGGGAGTTACCTGGAAGGGCCAGATCGCTGCTCGGGTCGGGCTGGGCATCGGTCGGTGGGTGGTGAGCGGTTGTGTTCTCTTCCCTTGTTATTTCCCTTATCATTATTATTA
>WTXV02058716.1:19114-29708 GCA_009823435.2 Nymphicus hollandicus | reverse complement strand
AGTCAAAACCACAGCACTGCACCAGCTACTGAGAAGGAGAAAAAATGACTGCTACTGCTGAACCCAGGACACTGTGACAGTTACTTAGTCAGCTGATGCATAGAAAGGAAGTATATGCCTAAAAAAATAGAGAGAAAAGGTTTTATTACTGCCTGATAGAAGCTGAAGATCTCTTTTTGCTGCACCGTTCTTGTGACAGGCTTCATTGGCCAGGTTTTTATGGGGCTATCTCTGAGCTCATAAGTAGCTTCCTGCCTGAAAGCCCATGTTCGGCACAATCACCCTGGGCACTTACTCTTTGTAGCCAGCTTTCAGACTGACTGAGCTGCTGGGTTGGTCCCTGTGTTCTGGACAGATTCCAGTAAGGGTAATTTTAGTCAGGTGAATGTAATTAACCCCTGCACTTTTAATTTGCTGTGGTATTCACTTCCAGTCTTAGGCAGTTTTGTGAACTGCTGTGATTGCTTCATTTTATTCCAGAGAATCCTGTATTTTAGCAGAAAATGAAATTATGCTTCCCTCCCTTCCATCCTTGCCCTTCTCTGTCTCTGGATGTACATGTGTGCATATTTATTAACACAGTTGGCTGCTCTTATTATATGCTATTGTTAAATAAAAACTGCAATATAGCTTCTCAGGTATTTATGCTACATAGTTCAATCATTTTCAGATTCACTGCTTTCCCAAGTGTTTCAAAGAGAATTAGAGAGTGGCAAGTAGAATTGCTAATAGCTCAGCTCTCCAGCAGTGGAAAGCATGGCATGTTTCATTTATATTTATGATGAGAAGTATACTTACCTGTGTCATAATTATAGCAGCTTTTGTTGAAAAATGCAAATAGTAAGTTTCATCATCTATGTATCTCACTGGTCACTTCAAAGTCTTTTAAGTCTGTGCTGATGAAACTGATAAAGGGCACAACCGTATCCAGAAATTTAGGATACCTGTGTACCTCTATAGAACACTTTCAGACAAAGTACATTTTTAATGCAAGATAAAATTAAACCAAAATAGTGGAAAGGATATACATATCAACCACTGTTTTGCAGAGGTAAATGTAGCAGATCGGTTGGGAAAAGTAATTTGTCTTTTTAAACAAGGTTGAAGCTATATACTTCCAACACAGATGAGTTTAGAGAAAATTTACGATTTTGCTTGAGCCTGCAGGTCTGTTCTGAAATTTGCCTACATATTTCCTCCCAAAGATATAAATCAGTCATGGTAACTGCATGTTTCAGCTTGAGTTTGTGCATAAGTGCTCAGAATAGAGACCCTAAAGTAAGAATACTGAATTCGGTGTATTTATCACAATCTACAGTGATTTCCTTGTTGGGTTTTTTTTTATTCTCCTGAAATAGCATTGACGTGAACCTCATTTAGTTTGCTTTGTTATTGTTTACCATGACGCAGATCCCCAAAGATATTGAGGTGCCTAATTTTTACTTCAGTCTATATTTACTGTGAGTCAGTTGCTTAAACCAAGTTTAGTGTTATATGCCTATTGCATTTGAGGATCTGAACCTAAATGGTTATATAAGAACTGAACTTTTGTTTTAAAAGAAGTTACATATTTTTCAACAATTCTGTGTGCATTTGAAAATAACTAAAACCTTTTAAAATGTAGGAACAATTTATTTCCCTGCCTCTTAATAACCTAATCTCATTTATTATTTCAGTCACAGATGTACAGCAAAAGACATAGGACTCTGTAATTCTTCTTTGAACTCACCTAGACGTTTGCAGATCTTCTGTATTTGTAAGCATCTTTAAACTTAGTGAAAATACAGAAATAGATGCATTACTTTTCACTTTTCTTAAGGTTAAATTTAGACTTTTTTGCATCACTTTATCTCAGCAATAGATATAAATGTTCCTCACTTTCATATGCAGCATAAGTATGCAAGAGAGCTAAACACTCTTATTTATGGTGCTAAAATGAAAATGCCTGAATCAGATTTTGCAATATCAACTAGTCTGAAGGGATTACTTGATTTGAAGAGAGATGCTGAAGTTTGTAATGTCCTAGTCATATCAATGAGAAATAACTATTAGACCTGAAGTTCAAATGTGATAAAAAATATACATATATGTTGCCATGCAATATTAGATATCACAAAATACTGTTCAAGTAACCATTAAGAGATGCTAATAACATTTTAACTTCAAGTTACAGGGTTTTTTAATATCAAAATTGTGTTTTAAATTTTAACTTCTGAAAATAAAGGACAATTATTGTAATTCTGTTTTCTGTTCTTAAACACTCACAGCTCCCTTCAAACGATGGTTTATTGTTCTGTATCATTCTATACAAAAGACTTAAAAAAAACCTGTTCTTCTCATGGCATGTAGTACAAGTAATACCACTCTATATTGCACAAGTGCTGAGAATAACATTAACAAGCTAGTGACCTTTATGCATGTTGCCGATGACATTTGGTGTCAAGATTGTTTCTACTTACCTTGGTTAATGGGTAATTCAGGTACATCATGGAGGGAAAATGTCATGCTTTGAACATAATGTGAAGGTTCACTGTATGAGTGGGTCTATTCCTCTCTGTCACTGGGATTTATCAAATTTCTGTGTACATGACTTCTCGTGACAAGTATTCAGAAAGCTCATTAATTCTCAAATACAGTTGATACATATTTTAGAAACTCCACATTCTACTGTTCAGCATCTGTATATGAATTAGCACATGGAGATATGCGTAATTATTTTAACGAATAGTTCACCTCTGAACCGCTTTCCTCTGAGTTCATTGTGAATATAATTAGGTCTGCCATAGTCCTTTCCCTGTGAGACTGCAGATAAGGCACAGAAAAAACATTTTTCTTTGCTAAAATCCTTCTGTTTAAAGATGATAGGAAGGCACTGATGAATTTAGTATCATTCATGTTCTCTGAACTACAACCCTTTAAATAATGAAATACCATATAATGTCTTTTTTACAAAACACTTGTTTTTTAAACAAAGAAAGAATAAATATTTTAAACAAATGCATTATGAGGCACCCACCATAATAGATGGAGAAACGTATCCCATATTCTTCAGTGTCACACAAATAAGAACTTGGACATGTACTTCATTTGACCTTTCATTAATAAAGACTAAAGGAATGTGTTTTCTCCCTCTGTATGACAGTGTGGCCCCTTTGGTGGTGGTTTGTAAAATGCATTGTTGTGACCAATAATCATTAAATAAATCTTTGTCTTTATGTGAGCAGGTGCTGAAAGATTTCAACCTTGGAATTAATTCAGGAATATATTCTCTATATTTGAGAGATATATTCATGGATATATTCCATATACATATGAAACTTTGCTTCATGAAAAAAGATCTCCCAAGACTTGGGAAGGTGAAGCAGTTACTAACTTTTAGCCCAGCTTACTTAATGAATGTTATTATTGTTGGTCTGAGCTATGTAAATATTCATCAATTTATCATGTAGAGATATTTTATTTGAGAAAGGGATTTTTCTCAGTATTTGCATCTCTATTTCTATATCCTGATGGAAATTAAATTATAAGAATATTGAAGACATCTTCCAAGCTGCAAAAAATTCAAGAGGACAAATATTGTGCTATTACAGAGGACATGTTTTGATGGAGGGACTTTTAGACTTCTGTGAAACTTCCCCAGTACTGGAAGAAGTGATGAAACAAAGACTTGAAAAAGAAGTGCCAACTATGTAGCAAGTTAATAACTTTTCTTTTATTTTTTTGCTCTGCACTAAATGAGTGCTTGGTGCTTGTAAAGCACAGGCAGAGCAGAGGATACAAAGATGTACCTTGGGTGAATTTCAGAGCTTTGGTATAGACAAAGCACATATTGAGTGATAATGCACTTTGAACCTGGCTGAAAATCCCACTGGTTTTTATTTGAGGAGTTTAGAGGGGCTTGTGATTTCATGGGAGGGGGTTTATTGTTTTGCCAAATGAAATGCTTGCTGAAAGCAAAGGCCTACCCAAGTTTCTATTTCTTATTGAAGTTCTATCAGAAACTGTCAGCGAAAGCTTTGAATCATCCTACGGCAGCATTTCAACCAAAAAAAACCAGCCCTTACTGTTTTGTAAATAGAAAGAGTCAGAATTTATTACCAAGACAGTTTATGACAGCAAATGAAAAACCTGAGTTATAGGAAAATGCTAGAAGGCATCAAGTTTTGTCTTATTATGCATAAGTCTGCATCACAGTAAAAGAAAAGGGTCCAGCCATTTTGAAAAGGTTTGATTATGTTTTTTAACAGGCAACAATGTCAGTCATTGCCTGAGAGATAAAGTAAAGCAAGACACCAAGCAATTAGAAATTAAATGAGATGAAAATAAAGACCTGAGGTTTTCCAGCTGAAGTTTCTATTAAAAATTTATAGTAGAAGAACCTGTATATTTGAAGGATGAAACAACACTATTTGGTATTCATGCTTTTTAAGTGCTGCTTGTGACCTTGAAATGTGTAGAAAAGGATGTTTCACTTGCTTGTCAATGAACAATAGTGATATAGATACAAATAATAAATGAGAACAAGCAGACTAGCTGAGGAAGTCTGGAGAGGCTAAGAGGTCATTTTCACACATACGTGAAGGAATTAATAAAATTTTTCTAAAGACAAATTTATAGATATAACTCATTATATCTTAAAAGTTTACTATGTGTATGTTTTTATTTCAGATTTATCTGGTATTCTTACTTATTTTTTGCATGTAAATTTTCCTGCCGACAACTTGTTTGTTTGTTTGCCTGTTTGTTTAAATATGATCTACCTGCTCAGGGATGACTGGTCAGTTAGCACCATCATTTTTTCAGTAAGAAAGCAGATTAAGTCATTTGGAGTGCTGAATGTTCCCTGGAGGCTCAAAAGTTTAATTTCTGTCCATTTTAGCCAATTAAAGAAATTGGATGCAGGCATATAATAATTGCCATTGCAGAATGGTTGTTCATACTGATGTAGACTTAATTCAGTATAATCAGACCAAGATAATGATCACCTTAAGTAACCCTTCGATAAAGCATATTGAAAAAAATTAGCAAGTTTGTCAGCCATGACATGAGAGGTCAAGCACTGAAATTTGGTAAAGAAAGAGGATTCCACAAGAAAACAAAGTTATCGGCTTTTATATTGGAAGGAAGTTAGCAGCATGGCATTCTGAAATACTTGTTTGTACTGGCGGAAATTTCTATACTGTACAACAACCAAATCGTCTGGAATATAGAGTTAGTTACCTTTGTAAAACTACTGTAAAGCTCATTTGGATATGCAGCATAGTGAAACATTGGAGGTATAGTGATAAGAGGCCTGGTAAATGAAAATGAGTGATGAAAAAGATGAACAAAGACCTACATTTTTGTTTATATCACAAAGTTACTAGCTATAGCTTAGGGTTTTGTTGTTGTTTTGTTGTTGGAGCTTTTTTTATTTTTTTTATTATAGAGAACATTCATTAGGCAAAATTACATAAAATGGGGAACTGTTTTTCTTTACTTACTAAAATTGTAAAGGACTTAGAATTATTTTGTAATGCATCAATCTTATTTGTGCTTTCAAGCTGGAAAGTTACCTAATGCCATTATGGAATTATACTTTAACTGAACCTTGGATTTGAAGCCTGCCTTGTAAGAGGGATATTACACTGGCATGACCTGTGTTGATTGTCTGCTGATCACCACACAATGGCTTGGCCCTGCAAGGCCCATGACAGTATTTCATCTCATCAGCAGTGCCCATCTGGCCACCTGCCCTCCTGAGCAAGCACCCTGTAGTTCTCTCTGTGCCCTGATTTTGCAGGGACTCCCATTTGTGTTGTGGCAGACAAGAAGCATGAACCAGTCCCACAGATATCATTCTCATAACTACAGGTAACCAGAGGATTTGTAATGAAGATGATTAGGGGTCTGGAGCACATTCCCTATGAGGACAGGATGAGAGATTTGGGGTTGTTTAGCCTAGTGAAGAATGGGCTCTGGGGAGACCTTATAGCGGCCTTCCAGTACATAAACGGGGCCTATAGGAAAGATGGGGAAGGAGTTTTTATTGGAAGGGTAGTGATAGGACAAGGGGTAATGGTTTTAAACTGAAAGGGAGTACAATTAGGTTAGATACTAGGAAGAAATTCACTATGAGTGTGATGATACATTGGAACAGGTTGCCCAGAGAAGTTGTGGCTGCCTCATCCCTGGCAGTGTTCAAGGCCAGGCTGGGTGGGGCTTTGAGCAACTTGATCTAAAGGAAGGTGTCTCTGCCCATACAGGGTGGTTGGAACTGGATGACCTTTAAGGTTCCTTCCAACCCAAACCATTCTGTGATTCCGTGATTCTATGATTCTGTGATTCTATGATGCCGTGATTCTATGATTCTATGATTTTGACACACTGGTTAAAGTACTGCCATACCTTACAAGGGAGGAGCCATGACATGAAGACCTCAACTGCCTCTGTGAGACACTGCCTAGTCTTTCCCAGTAGAAGACTGGGTATTACCAGATCAAATTACAGAGTTTGCCCATGAGTTTGAGAAAGTCCTTCTGAAGCCTGATGCCTGCCCACATCCAAAGTGATTCATTAGCCTTTTCAAAGTCCTGAAAGTAATTATGCTGGAAGTGCCTTTATGGTAAAAGAAAAGCACAGCCAAAAAAGCTTTTTCCTCAAGAGCTCCTTAAGTTTGGAGCTTTTTCTTCAATCACCATATTAATAGAATTAATTTTACTTAGTAAAATAGGTTTAAATTTCAAAATAACAATCATTTCTATGTAGCTGCTCACGGAAGTAGGTAGAAGTGAATGGATGGTAGCTGGAAGTTTTATTGTTTGTTGGGTTTTTTTTTCATTTGCTGCTTTTTCTATATGATGTTAAAATCACTTGGGAGAAACCTCTTTTATTGACTAATAAAGTAACAAATGTTACTCCTATAATTCAGTTTGAACAGAAATTCCAATTCGCTTATTTTCTTATACTCTGTACAATTACTTTGTGCAGAATTAGTACTAGAATGCTACAGCTGTAATCTGTGTAAAGCAGTGTCCTGTACAGACTTGCAGTGAAGCAAATTCAGGAGATAATGGCAATGAAAACTAGCGCTCACTCAGTCTCTGAGACATGCAGCTTCAGTGCCAGCACAATCCACAACAGAGCACTCGAGTGCAGAGTGCAGGGCATGTTCCTGAACTGGGGAAACCTCTGGGGAGCCAAGACAGCCACCAGGAACCAGTGCCACAGTGCCACCAGCTTGTGCCGCAGTGGCTGACAAAACCTGAGCAGGGCCAAGAACAATGGTAGCCAAGCTTCCCCACACCTACAAAAGAAGCCCTTAGGGAGTGCCAGCAACCAGGACTGCCGCAAACATGGTGGGCAAATGGCATGGCACGGCACAAAGGACATGGCATAGCAGTTTGTGTGTCAGGGTGGATGCTGAAGCCCTGCCAGGTCGACCAGGGAGCAATGGCATCCACCCAGCAGAACGCTGTGTTCACACCAACACAACAGTGATTGAGGGATGATGTGCCAGCAAGGTCCTTCGGTCTGCCATCTCAGTGGAGGTATGGAATGGAGAGCCATGCGCCAGCAAATACATGAGGGTTATTGATGTGTTAGAAGCCACAAAGTGCTTGAGAATGGTCACATAGAAATTATGGCTTCTCCCCTCAAAAGGTGGTGGGATCAATAGCACAAATGAAGTGCAGGTACAGCAATGCACTGGAAAGCATTGCGCAGCTAGAAAACTATGATATAGTTGCAAATCTCTATTTCTGTCCTCCTCATAACTTGTAAGACCAAATATCTAATAGTTCTGTTGGTAATGGATATTTATCAATTTGTTAATATTTTCTCTTTATTAAAAAAATGCTGAATATCAACATTTTTTTTTACAAAGCTTTTAGCATATATTGTGTGATCCCTGTTTATGCCATGCAAAGATGATTAGGCTTTTATTTACTTCAAAAAAGTAATTTTCAAAGCCAAATTGCTGTCTTTGAGTAGTGGGATATAGCTCTGTCACCTTCAAGTCATGAGTTTAAATTCACCAAGGTCAACTGCATTTGAAAATCATTATTATCTGATAGCTCACTAAGACAGGAAACTTGTACTATAGTGTTTTTCATCAATAAATAAAGTTTCTATTACTGTTATTCTAAGCTTCTCATCTTCTCTGAAGTTATTGCATCCATGTCAGAACCTAAGACTCCTTTAATTTTGCATTTCTTATTGCAGTCTGTCTTCCTGACCCTCAAGTTCCAGACATCTCTGAATAATATATGGTTCTCCTTTCTATACCTCCAACTGAGTTAAATGCACCTACAGTGCTTTTGTTCGATTAGGGGTTAGCATGTCCAATGTCATGATGTAAAGCACAGGCCCTTCATGATTAATGAGTGTCCACTTCAAAAAAACCAACAAAAAACCCTAAACAAAGCAACTATAAAATAATAATGAAAGAATATATACTTAAAACCCAGATTTTTTTTTCCTCTATATCGTTTTGAAGTTGATCAGATGTTACATCTGAAAGAATGCGCATTTTTTCTTGAAGTCCTGGTTAGTGGTTCAAACAAAAGGCAGATTAAGAACTGCATCAAAAATTGAAACATCTGAAACAACTGAAAATTGAAACTCCATTTTTGAGCTACTGAAAAAGAAAAATACCAATTAAAATAACTAAAGAAAATGCTCATTTCTTTCTGATCTCATCTGAAAGAAATGGACAAGTTACATAATATATTTTATATTGGGTAAAGTAACATTTGTATAATGTACATGTGTATTATGTAAGCATTTGTATTATAGCTCTGGTTTGGTAATTGCTGATGGAAAGAAAGAACTAACAAATTGAAACAAAGATGAGAACTGAAGTTCATGTGTCTTATCAAAACCAATTATTACAATTCATTAATGTAATAATGCACTATCTTGCATGCATGTATTTATTGGTATATCCTGTCTAAATAAAAGTGACACTTGATAAATCAGTGAATCAAATAATCTCACAATAATTGTTCTTATTTTATTTTACATAAGTCTTTATTTGCCACTAACAAAGAATGGTTACAAATAAGCTTATCTTTTTTTTGGAATCTAAAATTTTTAAAGTCCTATTCCTTGCAGTGCCACATCAGGCTTTTAGAGAACGTCTATTATTAGAGTTAATTGTTTATAAATATTGATAGTTCATTAGACTACCCACATTAATTCAGCTTGAGAAAGACACAGTTTATATAAACAAAGGACTTCAGGAAGAAAATATTTTCATTTATTATGTTGTCTTAACTATAGACTATTACATTTGGCAAATGTTTCTAAAAACTAAAGTAGAAAAGATTGCAAAATTGACTTTGTGATTTATTTTTTTTTTTGTGTGAGAATCCAGAAATTCATGGAAGGGGATATGATTATCCATGTTTTGCTTGCTGGTCTCCTAGTACTTGAAAAATTTCACACACGGCTTTTAATGAACAATTAAAATGCTCTTTTATGTATGTTCCAATCCTTTTCTTTTAAAGTTGGTTTCTGACAGGGATTAAGGAAGAGGAGTGAATATTAAATGCAATATCTGAAATACGTATTCTGTTAAGGGGCCAAATAGAGGATTAGAAGTTAAAAGACCAGCTGTGAAAAAAATTGTGATGGGTATAAAAGATAATTTATACGTATAGTAAAAAACATTCTAAAGAAACTAATAATTTTATTTTATTTTTATTTCAACCCTAGGTTGATAACAGGCACAAATGTTAAGGAATGTCCTCTTTTTTTTTTTTAGTATACCAGGATGTTTCAAACTTGAAGTTGCAAGTAAACATTTGTAATCAATCATCAGTTTTATTTTTTTCAGTTTTTCTGAAAACTCAGGTACTTGTATGTTAGATTTGCTATACCCCCTGTCTTCACCCTCTATCTGCAGAGCCAGTTTTTGTACATTATACAAACTACTCAGGAAATTGTAGGGAAAAAATATCAATTGATTCATTAATGATATCTCCCACAGAACCTAAGTATAGAGCTTGATCTGATCTGCATAGGTTGCATCTTCCTGGCTCTTAGCAGATAATTATTTTAACCAGGATTCAGAAAATAGAAGCATCCATCAAGATGCCCTTCAAGGATGGTAACTGAGGTCTTAAAATTTCTTTTCTTGCTCTCTTGCCATGAAACATGGCTGTCCCTCCTGTCCCTCCTGTCATATGAATGGTTCCTCCATCATTCTGATGGCTAGGCTGGCAGTCTTGTGGGTTTTTCCTCATAATCTGAATTAATCGCCTTGACAAGAAGTCCAGTTGTGAGTTAAAAGCTAGTTATCAGAAATAAACTTCCTGCAAGTTAAATGCCTGGATCAATGGAGGTGGAAATCTTTAATGACAAGAATAAGGTAGTAAGGAGGAACGGTGGGAAAACGTTTTGTTTAGGCAACTGAACTTAAGTTTACAGCTGGGCATCAAGTAAAACTTTGATCAAAAATTCAAATGGATGTCTTAGTTTTGAGAGTCTAAGTGGGATTATTTGACATTAATATCTGAGCTAACCACCCAAACTCTTTATAACTGAGAGACATAAGACACAGCTAGAAAAGCATTATTTCTAATATACTAATCTGAAACAGATTAGTGCCTAA
>WTXV02058716.1:0-19014 GCA_009823435.2 Nymphicus hollandicus | reverse complement strand
GGAACACCCAGATCACTGCTCGGGTCTGGCTGTGTATCGATTGGTGGATGGTGAGCAATTGCATTGTTCATCACTTGTGTTTATTATTTTCCTTTTCCCCTTTTAGTTTTATATTTTCTCCCTTTGTTACTTCCCTTATTATTATTATTATTATTGGTGTTAGCAGTAGTAGTTTTGTGTTATAACTTAGTTACTGAACTGTTTGTATCTCAACCTGTGGGATTTACATTCTTTCAATTCTCCTCCCCATCCTGCTGGGAGCCGGGGGGAGGTACGGGGGAATGTGGGAGCAGCTGTGTGGTTCTGAGTTACTAGCTGGGCTTAAACCATGACAGAGTGCTTACAGGAATTACCGTAACTGCCTACAAGACATTAGGTTGTTATACTTGAATCAACTATCAAGCTTTTCTTTCCATTCCTGGATGGATCAAGCAGACAGTATTTTGGAAAACACAGTACGCATGAGGGCATGTGCTGCCCTCTGTGAACTACTTTGACCTACATACAGGAATGTATTTCTGAGAACATGCAGTGTTGCAGAACTGGAGCAACGCTGCCCAATTCATCCCCTTCCAAATGTCATCATCAGTATGACAAAGCATAAGGAAAGGCAGCTCAACTGAAGAATTTCAGATGCTTTCAGCCATCAGCCTCAGGGAGAGGTGCTGCTGCAGACTGTACTACCTCTGTGTGGGGCAGTTATGTGAGAAAGATGAAGAAGAAACAGGGGGTGAGGGGAGGCAGCAGCCATAAAAGAGGAAAGAAAATAAAGAGTTTGAAAACTAGTATTAGGAATTTTACTGCTTAAACATATCCATAACATTTCTGGAAAAGTTCTTAGCTGCAGTAAAAATCATTTCACATGGCAAATTCAAGTAGGACTACTGAAGACTTTACATAATGTTTCAGGATGGCATGGAAACAGTCTAAAAATATGCCAGAAAGCTCTGGATTGATTTCACCCCTATGGTGTTGTTTTATGACTGTGTGGGATCTGTTGGTTGTCTGTTGGTTTATCAAGTCATCATACAAATTACAGACCCTTAATGGAAACTGCATGCCCTTCTGTGAGAGCAGGAACAAAGTTATGTTGCTCTGTATAAACAAGAACTCATTTTCTGTAGATGGTTCTAGAGTGTCATCAAGAAAGGATCACAACTTCCATCTACAAATGCCAATAAAACTCTTCCTTAAGCATCCATTACAATGGATCCATATAAATACAATGTTACTACATAATCTATCAATCAGATTCACTGTTACCTTCTCTGAAAATCACATACAATTCCATTTGGTATCACTAATTTGATCATAATTTTCAGTCACCTGCCATTTCAGCATGCTTATAAAGGTTAACACGGACATAAACTGTAATCATAACAATAAACTTAGGCAAAATATTTAAACTATCTTTAAGAGAGCACTACTATAGTGGAAATACTTTGTAATTCATTGCACTTCTACTTAAAATAACTTCACAATTTCATTTGAATAATTAATGCAAGTAGGGAAGTTGCAGCATTGGAGCTTAATATTAAATATATTGTACATTGAACAGAATAACAGCATCCCTCAAATCCCATTTTCCTGTCTTTCAAAGCAGAGAATGCCTTTCAACTCTGAACTACTTCCGATTTTCTGTAAAGTTATCTAAGAAAAAGGACCATATTGACAGCATTCAAACCCTTCACAGGCTCTTACATCCTTAAAATGTACTATTTGCTCAGTACTTTGCAGTTCAATCAGAAGATGCTCCTCCTAACCACTTCTACAGTAAAAAGCACTGGGAAGATATAGACTATCTTTTCTATTTCCTTTAACATGGAGCTAGATGCTAAAGAAATCTTACTAATCTCACATTAGGGACTGCACGTATAGAGATAACAGTCTGGAAATCTGGACTGCATATGTTGGATTACAAGCACCTAGAGGGTGCTGCATGTGAATAGGCACACTGAGTTTAAAGATGCTGCATAGAAACATACCAGGTACCTTGTGTGGGAAGCCAACAAGGAGTTATGTGAAATTCTGCCATTGGTGTGTTATTGTATTACAAGTTAGGAGCATCTAAGCTAATTATTTTGTCACAGGGAGATCATCTGATAATATCCACTTCATTTTCAAATAGCATTACATGGAGAAACCAAATAAAAGACCTTAGAACCTTTTTTATTCTGACAATGTTTTGTACTTTATTAGGAAAAAGGAAAATGTGTATACTGCTTAACTGATTTCAACATGTAAGAGTTCAAAAGAATTCTACAAATAACTGACAGTTGTTAGAAACTTGTAAGACAATCTTCTTCTTATAAGCATGACACTCCTAAACATTCATGCCAGTACCTGAACTCAGTTTTTTCAATCTGATTGATCCCACTCTGAGATATACAATGTTTAGCCTTTCAGAAGGTACATATATAAAAGGCAACAGTTGAAAATATGAAATAGGGGTTCAGTGGTTAACCACAGAAACTAACTATAACTACATAAAACGAATATTTTTTGTGTTTGTATAATTGTCACCAGATGACTCTTGAATGAGTACTAAAAATTCACTTTATTTGTCAATTATCTTTATTCTACTAAATTCTATTATTTTATTCAACTGAAAAAAAATGAAAGGTTTTATATATCATCTGGTCTTTATAAAAGAGGATATATTACATTTGAGCAAAAAAGAGTGCATAATGGTAAATTCCATCTCCCTGTATACACCTTCAAAAGTGACAAAGGTAAATGGCAGGGTTCACAACAAAGATACTTTGTAATCTTCACAGACACTTGATTTTCTGCTCACAGCAAATTTTCAAAGCCATTTCCCCATCACCTTCTTTATGGATGAAAAATTCCATCCCATGCAACTAACCACAGCAAAGGAAAATGGTGAAAAGAGAGATGAAATTGAGAACTGTTCTTAACATTACTTTTTTTTTTTTTTTTTTTGAAAGCTACTGAGCTTTCCACAAGTCTGCATGTTTCAGTACAGATTACAATTTCGTAGCTAGAAAACACTGAGGGGTCGGGTGCTACAGTCTGAAAGAATGATCAGTGAGAGCTGGTAAGAAAATATTCTCTGGTTCCCACTTGTTTTTTTTTTTCTTCATGCCATATAGATTAATCAACAAAACTAATCTAAGAAATCTATTACAAGCATCAAGAATTAAATACTTGAATCAAATCACGGTTTTAATTCCTGAAATTCTTATTATTGTCTCTACATTTATTTGGAACAGATTTAAGGTTTCCAGTATAAAAAATTCTGCAGTCTCTGTTGTATCAAGTAGCATATTTCGTAGGCATCAGTGTTTAATTTTCAGACATAAGCCTAAGCTCCATTCACTGAGTGTTTAATGAGGTTAATACACATATTACCAGATGGGAGTATTTTGTATTAGCATTCTCCTCATAATAACTATGCCATACAACAGCAAAACTATAAAGTATTGATCAGTTTCAAATCCTGGGCTAATATATTCATTTTGAGTAGTCATCTTATGTGACAGGATCTTGATAAAGCTTTAATTCCTATACAACATGGCACCACTACATGGGAAGTGCATGGCCTACATCTCTCTAGGCTGCTACTATAATTATTTTATGCTGGTACAGATATATGAATGAGAGTTAGAGTAGAGTGGAAAAAGAAGGAAATTGATAAAATAGAAAAACTTTATCAAGTTTTACTACATGCCAGACCTCTTTTGTCTTGCTTAGTAAGAACTATACATTGGTCATTTTTACTGAATAAAACCAAAAAGGCATTGTTTTTTTGTTTGGGTTGTTTTTTTTTTTTTTTCATTTGATGGTGACTAATGTGAAATCCTTTCAAAAAAGCAACATTGAAAGCTTAGTTTATTTTGTGGATTTGGATATTCAGATATCTGAATAATCTGCTATAAGCAACCTGGTATTTAGTTTGCTGTCCTGCCCATTTCTGGGTTGGGAGCAACAAGGGAAGAAGGTTAGATGAAATATTGATTTCTGTGATGCATCTTAAATCCAGCGTATCTGATAGGGAACACTGTCATTTAGTATTTATGTTGCAGAACTTGCAATGGACCTCAACACACAGTAGAAAAAGTAAAGGACAATCTAAAGAAGAGATGTATTGTCTGAGGAGCAGGTGAAGGGAAATACAATTGTGTCCTTCTCTTCAACGGGCAACTGAGGAAAAGGAAGGTCAAATGGCAGAATGAAAAACAGTAGCAGAAAGCTGAGACCCCTGAGTACTTCAGCCATGAGTCTGCTCTATATCTTATATGCAAGAATTGAGTTGCTCTCAGTTCTAAATGCTGATGGTTTCTGCTTACCCTGAATGGATATAATGGACATAATCTCAGTTACTGTAAGCATGTAAAGTTTATACAGTCTGCCCTAACTGGGATAAGAGAGAAACAGACACCTGCATGTGTGAATGAATCAATCACAAGATTTTCTCCATGATCTTTTGCTGCCTTCCACTGATTATGGTAAGAGGCCTGTATGACTAGCTCAGATTAAATACCAGTGGTTTTCCAGCCTAGTGACTAGGAAGAGGTGAGATGAAACTACACACTGACTACCACCATGCACACTATGCATGTTTTTCTATACTTTTGTGAAGTTTATTTCTCCTGAAAGCTTTTAAGATAACTTCAGCCTTTAGGAGCACATCTAGGTGACTGAAGAAATCCAAACCAGCCAAACAAATGCTGCCTTCACCTACTTCTTGAGTACATTAAAACCCAGCATGGAGACTTCTTGAGAGTTTGTAAGTCAGAGAATTAGAAAGTATTTTCTTTGGTTTCAACATGCTTTGCACTAACATTTATTTGAAGACACTTAAAATTGCATACTGTGGATATTGTGGAGGCTTTCACAGGACTAGACAAATAAGTGAAATAGAGATGAGAAAAAGACCATTGGGTACAGTCAGTAGTGGAAGAATTCCTGAACTTCAAGTAAGACAAAACTGGAAGATATTCTTAGGAAATATCATGGTCATGCTTACCCTGTTCTTTCATTTCTCCTTATGCAACAACTACAGTCCACATATGGAAATATGGGTTAAGTCAGAGCAGAATTAATATCTAAGCAGAGCTTCTAAAAAGTTCTGTAATTAAATCCCAGAATCCTCTAACTGAAAAACCTTTTCCCAAGACTAAAAATGAGAAGAAATTTCACTTCCATGAGCTACAGTAGATGATAAAAGGAATTTTAAATATTAAATAATATATGCAATCAAGTATAAACAAATTCGGAATGAATGTGTGTCCTATTTAAATTTCTCAGCATTTACCTTGGATGGAGAATTCAGTAGCTACTTCATTTGTCTAAGAGAAAACTTAAACACACACTGTAACTCCTTTCTTAATACATCAATGAAAAATTCATGTCTTAGACTACAAATCAACATTTTGCTCACTATTGGGAGATTACAGTGTTGCAACACTGTGTTTTTGAAATTATTTGGGTATTCAAGGAGAACGTTAAGAGAAAACATGAAGGAAAGCTGATTAGTCATCTTGTTTTACATTAAATGTTTTACATTTAATCCAATACCACTTGTATACACTATTTATTAATAGTTCTACAGGCAGTACCTGTGGTCAATATTGCCAGTTTTAATATGAAATCACACATTATTTAGTGATGACTGTAACACAAGATACCATTAATTTTATTTTTTTTTTTTAATTCAAAGTGTTCATAATTATTCAGACTCAAAACCATGCTAAAACCATAGCAGTCAGGCTTTCTGTCTAATTAGATAGAGGTGCACAAGGAAAGTAAAAAAAAAATAGTTACATTCCTTGAAACTGTATTATGTTAGAGTGATAAATAAGCCAGGAAAACTTTGCAAAAATTAAATCAAATCTTCACTAAAGAAATTTTCAGCATTACTATGAATTAGCATCTTAGAATTAAATATAGCCATATTTTTGGTTTTATAATAGAGTCTGCAAGTCATGTCATACCTACTAGTCTAGAAACTACTAATTTAATACACATGTTCAATATTAAAATATATCCATTTTTATCCTATAAATTACTTATTTAAAAGTAAAAACCTAGCTAGCTTCCTTGTATTGCTTTTTCTTTTTCACTACTGTATATACACTACTACCTTTTCACATACCCATATTTTCATTATAACAAATCTAACTTTACACATTTGTTCCAATGTAACTAAAAGAATAGAGTGGATGGCAACAGGGAATATATTAATGTATTTCTATGCATTACACATCTTCTGGTTGAACTCAAAACCTAAAAATCAGTAGCAGCTCAAATTGATTCCATCTACTGACAGCAGACTTTGTGATAATAGGGACTTCTACCCAGCTGGATCATAGATTTCCCCAGAGAGGATCAAACTTCGCTGAAAGTAATGATAGATGTAAATTATCAGTCAGTTCCAGTGCCAACCAACAAGCAAAATGGTTTCACATCAATACAAACTTTTAAAGATTCTTTTGCACAAATACATTTTTTTTTTTCTGATGGAAGTTCAACAGGATATGGAGTTTCTGATGGACAAAAATGCCTTATGAAGGAAGCTGGTGATTGTAGTATGGATATCAGTGTAAGCAACCGATTTATGAAAACTTTTTCCCCCCCTTCTTTTAGCTAAACTTTCTCTAAAATCATAACTAGGACCTGTCTAGAGATCTTGTGCTCTGAAACATAATTCTAATACACACAAGGTAGTAATTTCAGTGTTTATAAGGAGAGAGCCACCAATCATGCCAGTGAGATTGGTCTTGCCAAACCATGGCTCTGTCTCTGAAATTGACTTTTCTTCCACAAAATATGCTACTAGTACTAACATATACTCATCCGAAAGGCAGTATCTTTCAATTCTTTTCATAGAAGAAACTCCCTATTGACTTCTAGGTCTCACTATGAGGAAAGAACCGTCATTTCTCAGATACTGTGAAACAGTAATAAAGAGGAAGCTGCTGTCAAAGGGACCTTTAATACCATCTTGGTTTTGTTACACAAATTTCTCTTCTTTGAGAAGATGGCTAAGATTATACAAAGATTCATGCTCATTTTTTTTCCTCTCTATTGGACACTATCATTACTACTTTAACATCTATACTTCAAAAAAAGCAATCAGAAAAGATGCTGCTTGGAAAACTTACTGTATAATGTTCTAATAAAAATATTAGTCCAAATTCAAAATTATTTATTAAAAAAACAGAACAAAGCCACAACAACAAAGTCAGTCCCCCCCCAAAAAACCCCAAAAGCTATATTTGAATTTCAGTGGTAATAATTATTTTTGGAAATAACAATTTCAGCAGCAGTTTAATTCCTCTAATTAGGTGCAGCCTATGTTAGAAAAGACTTTGGCCAATATGAGACCTATTTTAAATACAACTACAGAGAAAACATCCATTTTCTCTTCAAGCAATTGCTTCTGTTTCACATTTTTGCAGTTAATTACATTTCATTGCAATTCTTGTAATGTAAGGGACTAGGAATAAAAATATATTTCATTTAAGACACATAAGAAAATTATGAAGAAAATATATTTAACCTAACATCATACCCTTTTTTCCCCGTCACTCTATTTATTTATTTATTTATTGATTCATTCATTCATTCATTTATTATTTATTTTGCCCTAGGGAACTGGAAACTACTGCAGATGAATAAAATGAAGATGAATAAGATGAATAAAAGATGCACTGTTATGAGAGAACTGGACTTTTATTCTAAGGCTGTTTTCCTGCACAACCTCCTTCCAAACTGATTATTGTTTAATCACTTCCTTCTGTGTTTATAAAGCTTATTTATTTATTTATTTATTTATGTATTACAAAGCAAATTTAAAAAGAACACTCCCTTTTTTCAATGGAATGGGTAGTGCTACTCCACTTTAAGCTCTGCTCTTCCAGGTGAACACAGCTCTAAACTGATTCCACGTAAACTTATTCAAGTGAACTTATAAGAGAAGACAGTGAACCAATCTATTTTTTTTTAATTTTTATTTGGCTGGTACATGATTCTTAACAAGCCATAGTGAAGGGAATGATTAGAACCAACTGGGTATTGTTAATAGGTTAAATGTAAGAATCACTGACAATTAAAAATGGTTGCTAAGAGCCCGAAGTACCATGACCAGCACCAGAGATGACCAGGAAACATGTACTCTTTTTAGTTTGGTTCAAAATTAGGGGAAAAACTGGGTTCCTAAGAAGTGTGTTTCAGGTCCAAGCAACTGTACTATTTACTCTTGCTTCCTTGTACCCATGTGTGTACATATATAGGCATACATGGATCTATGAATCTTGGGTCTCTTTTTCCCTTCATAAGGTATCTAGTTCCTTGATAAGCAAGAGTCAAAAAGGACTACCTGAAGAAAAGTCAGAGTTTACAGACAGCAAGGGTCATCTTTTCCTTGCCCCAAAGCAGTACCACTGGCAGAAAGAGAAGTATTTTTCTAGTGCTAAGCTTTAACTACCCTGTAGCAATTCGTGTTTCGTATCTTTCCTTTTCTATACCTACAGCTCTAAAATAAAAAGCAATATTAATTCAAAATGCTTTAATTTTTTTAACTATTTTTTCTTGTTGGTGGTGTTTTTGTTTCTTTGCTTGTTTTCAATGGTCTTTCTAGAAATCATTCAGGATGAATGATATATTACTTTGATGTCCACATGCTGTTTGAATATAATAAAGTTATGAACCTAGCTGGACTTAGAGAATCTGAAGTCAGTATCTGGAGACTTCTTTCTGTCAGAATCTGATCAGTAGAATTTGTGACTGGAAAGACAAGCACACAAGTGTTTGTTTCATGTGCCCATTTGTAATAAAGCAATTGAAAGATTCTTTGGATAAAACTTTTTGCATTTTACTGAGTATAAAGCTAATGGTTAGTCCTAGCACTTTTGCAGCCAACCAGTCTTCAAAAAACCCTGCAGCTGACTAGAAAAACCTAGATTAGCTAGAAATGAGAAATGAGCAGCTCTTACCTGCCAACACTACTGCTTGAGGTTTGACAGTCTTAGGCAACTGTGTATTGTGCAGTTTGATATGTTGCCTAGTTTAGAAGCACTGGCATCTTTAGACAGAGAAATGATTAGCAAGCGGGTACTGCTGGACAGAAGTTTTGCACAGAAGGAGGAGGGCTGTGGGCAGCCTGGGATCCAGCTGGGAGAGAGACTGGGAGAAGCACGGGAATATTTCAGCTGACTTTTCTGGAAAATATTCATGTCTGTCTCAGCTCCCACAGCAAAGTTCAGTGTTTCATTTTGCAGTGGTGTTGATGAGATAGGCGCAGTAGAAGTGCAATGCAGCCATGAACTTATAGGCAAGAGCTTTAAATTTGGTCAGTACACCAACAGCAGAGTACAAATGTTCTGCCTTCCCTTCACATTTTGAGATAGGCAGGACAGGCTATCACTAACACTTATCCTATTAGTTAGTGGGGTTTTATTCATCTGCTTGTTTGTTTGTTTTGAAGTAATACTGCCTTTCTGAATGCTAATACTGATCTTCACCCTATGAAGTGCTATTTCAAAACAATTATCTAAAAATTGATTAAAAGGACTAACAATTTAACCAGCTTAATACCATTATATGTATTTTATATATATGATATATATAACAGCATTAAGCTATATAACATATACAAAGGTATTAAGCTATATATAAGGTGTATGTATATATATACCCACACTAGTCTCTTAATAACTGTCTCAATTTTAAACCTGCAAAAATATTTTGTGAAGCACCAATGACGGTACCATTTATTGCTGACTGTAGTGGCATTTTCTGTGATGTAGACAATTGTCAGACAACATCACAATAAGGCATGTCTGTTAATTTATAAACAGGAATGGAGTGACTTTTTCTCCCTCTCCTTATGTAACTGCTACATATGACTGAGAGATTAAGAGAGATTTTGATTCTTGAGTCTTTGAATTCATCAGCAGTAAAAGTAAAGAAATTTTTTTAACAGATCTCCAGACCTGGACCTCTCTAGAAACATCCACAAAGCTCAAGCCTATTACTGGCCTTCTAATGCACAATTACAGCAGCTGCTTTGTTATTAGTTTTGTTGGTAACAAAATCCTGGTTTTCAAGAATGACTGCCGGACAGCGGTGACATTTCAGTGACTCTAGCAGTGTCACAAAAGTCATCATTGATAGAACCACTGTGCAAGTAGCAGAACTTTGCCGCTCAAAAAAAAGGCTTTGTGAACAGTGTGATCTTTCAGGCAGCACATCCTAATAATTGATCACCAGTAGTATTACTAAGATTTTCTGAGCCTCATTTGCTGCAGTATCTGCCTTCTCTAACATATGGCCTCCTCCCAAATTTTCACACTTCCACACAGTTTAAGTTCTCATTTTCCATTTACTTCTGCAGTCACATTTTATTGAACATTAAGACTTGACTCAGGATTCTAAGAAAAAATAAAATATCTAAATAATTTTAGCTAATTTTTCCTGCTGTGTTAGGCAGAAATAAATCTCCTAGGAAGAAAACAAGGCATTAGCAAGCAATGCTTAAAAGCACGATTTCTAATGTAAGTGTTCACTTTCTTACAGATAACATGAAAAAGTATTAGAATTCCAAGTGCTTGTCTAGGTGTCAAGCTACTTCAGACTCATAGTTTTTTCAGGTTGCAATCCAACCCCTATAACAATGCCTGAGTGGAGTACCAGATATGTAGAATCAAGTTCCAAAGGCCATTTAAAAACAGTTTTATATTTGGATGCAAAAATATCTCCTTACTTTTACCAGACAAAATAAAAAATATTTTTCGTTTTGTCTGGCTAAAGGGTTGGGCTTTTTTTTCCAAAAAAAAAAAGCAGGCAGAGGATGGAGTAGGACTTACAGACTGTGATAGGTTATTTGTATAATAAAGCAATATAAACATTAATTTCATCTTTTAAAAACCTATTTTGATATTCTTTATGCATTTACATTTCCATGCCATTTAAAAAAAATGTGCATAAGATGCACAGGCATTTCTCAGATGTTTGTATAGGTAGCCAACATAACCTTAGGGAGGGAGAAAAATAGATTCATATGTTTGACAGTGTTCTTTGGTTTGCTAGATTAAAAGCAACTAAGCAAGTAAACCAAAATCATGCAGTACATTACACAGTAATAGTTTCAAAGGCAATTTGAAGCCTCTCACTTGTTATGTTACTTAGAATGAGGACAACAATTATAAAGCTTTTTAAACAGGAAAAGGCTGCATAATGCAGTTGAAACATTTCATGATGATGGGTAAAGGCAAAGCTGACAGATAAAGGCAAAACTCATCAATGGATTTCCTATAAATTGTACAGTAAATGTGAAAACTACCCTTTGGGTACGTAAAATCGTTGTTTATTAAATAAGTAACGATGCCTAGCTCTGCTTCTAGCAGATATTTTCATTGGATCAATCTATACAAACCTTGGGTTGTAATCCTACATGAAAGCATCATTTCAGTGAGATTCAGGCAGGGTACATTCTTCACTAGTTGAATGCAGAAATATACAAAGTAAAAAAAATTAACTAAACATCTATCATCTCTGAGCTTCTCTCAGAAGCTAATTACTCATAATTTTCAACTTGTAAAATAGTTGTTATAGAGCCTGTTTGTACATAAACTATACATTAAAAGCCTTACTTAAGCTTTTTTTTTCTTTAAAGAAATCAGAATCAAAATTCAGTGTGATATCTCTACTAGTCATAACAATATCTCAATATGTGACATTAAAAAACAAAATTTATTTAACAGTTTAAAGTGTCAAATAGTATTCACTGTAGCTATAGCAGTATCTTACCCTTCCCAAGTATATATCTTCAATTACTTTTCACATCAATTTTCCCTCTTCTTTTTCTCTCTCTCTGTTATTTCTTTTATAAATCAGTCATACAGAGTGAAAAGAAATCCAAGCATATTCATTCCACTTATATTGTTTTCTTTAATGGGATGTCAACAACTACTGTACTTTTGAGGAGCTCCATGGACTGTTGAAACCTACAATGGGTTCTAGAAACTGTGATTGCAGAAGTCATTCATGATGGCAGATACAACTGTATTCACTTCAATATATCTCCACCTCCTGACAAGCTCACCATGGCCTTCATTGTGAATACTATCTTGTGAAGAAAATGGTAGAGATTTCCACAGTAGAAAAATCATAAACACATTTACAGTGTGCCTTCTGGGGAAAAAAAAAAAAAAAAGAAAAAAGTCACTGTCTTTGTGCATTTTTCTCATCTCTACTAGTGGAAGCTTCTTACTCCTTCCATCTTCACATATTCCTTTTCTCCCATACCCACTGAACAGCTCAGGGTGTACTGTTAAATTCTTCCCAAGCTTCTGTCCACAGTAGAAGAAAATATATGCTTGTATTAAACAAAGACTCGTTTATCTGCCTTTGTACTACTGCCCTGGTTTGAATTCACAGCAATTCTTTTCTCTGCTCCCAGCAAACCTGCCATCTTATTTAAGAAAAAGAGTTGGTGCATTACTATAGACATGGAAATATGCCTCTTCTCTCATAGAAGAGCTTTCTAATAATATATTCTAAACAAGAGTCTTGCACCTGTTAAAACTGTCTTTTCCTTTCAGGTCAGAAAGTGCCATGTATTTCTTCAAAAGCGTGTTACTTAAATTTGATAGAAGATTAAATACAGATAAATACTATTAAAAACATGGGGTTTTTTTTAATCTTCCTATAAAATCACACAACCACACAAGCAAATTAATTCTCATTTCTCCTTTCCCAGCCTAGCTTCTTTTTAATGGCTGAAATTGCAGAAAGCTTTTTTCTGTACTAGCATGCTGATAATGCTGAAAGGCCTCTAACAAAAGAAATACCCTTTTGCTGTGTAATGAAGAATAATCAGTATCCTGAAAATTTAACAGTATTCAGTTAATTTAACTAGATGTTATCAACTTCCAAAAACAAACAAGAATTAAGACCCCCTGCAATTCATTTCCTGAGTCAGAAGTGCATTTGTACTATAGTTATTTCATTCACTCTTCCATAATGTACGAGTGGGAACCATAAGGACCTTCTACACATGTATCTGTTAATTCTGTAACAATTTACTTATTAAAAGTCTCCTTTCTGCTCTCAAAATCCTTTTAAAGTCCCAAGAGTAGATTCATCATTTTTCTATTTACTCAGTATAGTATTTTTAGTCAAGTTAATGCAAGTTTTCTGTCCTTTGATACTATGAAGCACGCAGTTTAATAAGGAACTTTGGTCAGCTGGCATATTCTTTTAGAAAAGTTACTCTGCCATACATGCAAAAATGGAAAGAAAATTTTCATGTCGTGAAAGTCTTTTATATTGTTTGGGCTTGTTTTATCTTCGCTAAATTAAGTAAAATTTTTCAGAATTGTTGTAAGAAAAAAAGAAATAACACTGACAACTAAAAGAAATCATGTTTCTTACAGAACTATTAAGTAATAACAGGACCCTGAACTTGTATTCAGAGATGATATATACTTTCTATTTACAGAAACTACATCATAAAGTAAGATATTTTCAGTGTCTTATGCTTTCTGACCATACCATAATAAACATATATACCTATATATCTTTCTGAGTGGAGCTGGTAAACCATTATTCCCTCAGCTTTACGTCCACATCAAATTTACTATGACAGATCATGATAATTTTCATGAACTACATAGACAAGAAGACACTTAGAGCAGAACAGTACAGAATTTAGTTTTTGAAAATATGAGATGTAGCTGACAAGTATATTATATATCCAGAGTATTAGAATAAGGCATTACAGAGCCCACACAAAAGTGTTTTGTCCTTGACATTTCAGAAGCCAGAATAGCTCTTTCAAATATTTTTGTCCTTCAATTTTTCAAGCCTGTCTTTGTCAAAACAGTAGCTGCACAGGACTATTTCCTGTATAGTGTACAGCTTCTTATTTTTGCACAAGTGTAGGTAAAAGAAATGCTTTTCCTGTTATGATCACATAATTTCTAGTAAATGTCACATTATCCACATTTTGCAAGTGTCTTTTCTTCCTTTATCTGTGTTTCTGCCCTTCCATTTATCCTAAGTAACTGTCATTCCTCAAATGTGACCAAAAAAGTCTAGGGATTGCTAGCCATACAAAGAAGACAAATAGTTCACCTAGCCTTATTTTTCTTTTTCCTGAAGGTGTCAGAGTAGCTCCTCAGAAAACTGAAATTACTCATAAAAATCTAGATTAAAAAAGAAAAAAAAAAAAGAAAAAAAATATGCAACCCACACAAAGGAATAAGCCTATTTCTATTTAAATTAGCTTATCACAATGCATCTTTTGCCCTTTGCCAAGTTATTCATGAATGACTTTTTGAATTCTGAATGCTAGCTCAAAAAATTCTGAAAAACTAATGGAATTGTTTTGAAGGAATAAAACATCTGAAAATATCACAACAGGATTTCAGCAGCTCTGTGCCACTGCATGGAGGGGTGAGTGCTCGGCCAAAGGCTGTGGCTCCTCTGTTTCTCAGATGAGGGTGGGTAGGTGCTCCGTTTGGCACCACAGAAACTGCAGTCCCCGTAGACTCTGCCTGCAGTAAGTCATTTTTATCCTGCCTTCCTACCAAGCATTGGCTTGTCCACTTGTGGCTATCTGAGGTTAGCATAGGGGAGGATGCACAGACGAGTGGTTTGCAGGAGGGCAGGAACAACTTCAGTAGTGTTTGTGGGTAGGTGGGGTGGTCTTTTCAGAGGTCCCTGATACTGGACTGCTGAAGCACATCTTGAAATCATGGAATCATAGAATGGCTTAGGTTGGAAGGGACCTTAAAGATCATCTTGTTTCAACACCTCTGCCATGGGCAGCAACACCTTCCACTAGACCAGATTCAAAGCCTCATCCAACCTGGCCTTGAATACTTACAGGGATGGGGCAGCCACAGCTTCTCTGGGCAAGCTGTGCCAGCTCCTCACCATCCTCATAGTGAAGAATATTCTCCTAATGTCTAATCTAAACTTTTCCTCTGTCAGTTTAAAGCCATTCCCCCTTGACCTGTCACCTAAATGCCCTTGTAAGAAGTACCTCTCCAGATTTCTTGTAGGCTCCCTTTAGATACTGGAAGCAATGCCAAGATCCAATGTGAATTGCTGTTCTATACTTTCAAAAGGCAGCCTTGGAAAAGTGAGAGCAGCTCTGTTTTGGTCATTGAAATCACAAACTGTGTCAGATTGAGGAGGGGGATATGTTAGGACAAGTTCAGCAGGGGATGTTATAAGGCAGCTGGTGCTTGGGCTCTAGCACCAGGCACAAAGTTGCAGAGGAAGCAGGAGGTGTTCACATCAAGCAACACTTCTTGTGCTGTGCTGGGTGGGAGAAAGTTTCCTGAAGAGCTATGTGACAACGATATAATAATATCATCGCATGCTCCTCAGGTTTTTACCCTTATGGGCATTAATGCCAGTTGATAGTGACATTAAAAATGCCCTGTTAGAAGATACCTGTAACTAGTGAACGGAAGTAGTAGTTTAAAATAGATTTACCATCTCTACAATGAAACATCATAACCCACCTATTTACTAATAAAACATTTGTTCTCTTTACTGCAGCTTTCAAATCAAAACATTTGTTTCCAGAGTGGACCCAATTTTCATTATGTTTGGTTTGAATTGTTATTCAGAATAGTGACATATAAAAGGAAAACTTTCAGTTGTCCTGTAACCACAATCGCTTTCAAAGAAAGTGCAGACTATAAAAGGGTACACTCTGTGTTACAGGTGAAACACAGTTTATTCCAGCTGCCAAAATGAATCAAAACAGTAATATTTTACTAAAAATCCTTAACCTTATTTTGCACAATGCAGCTAGCTTAAAGAAATGCATGCTGTGATTCCTACCTAAGAAAACTTAAATACCATGAAAAAAAAAATAGTAATGTTGTTGTAGACATTACGGCTTAGACAAAACAAGGTAGAAGCAATATATTTTATTAGACCAGCTGGTATATTAAGCCCCTGAGATCTGAAGATAGCCTTGTACACCCAAAAGCTTGTTTATTTTTTTTCAGCTGTATATCTCAGTCCGAAAAACAAATAATAATTCTACTACAGATTTGTTCTTCTCTGCTTCAAAAAGCTGTCATTAATTATTTTTCTTTTAGGTGAGAAGGAATCTTACCTCTAGAGAAAAAAGCAAACAAACCAACAGACAACAGATCATATACTCACCATAAATAGACCTCCCATGTACTGAGTAGAATTATGCTGTAGGACTGGTGGCTCCATAAAGGGCATATTAAGTACTGGGAATGTTTCTTGTCATATTTTGTGTCTGGAGAAATATCATCATCTTATTTAACATGGGAAGGATGCAGTGAGGAGAGACAGAATGATTTAGAAATAGAAAACTCACAGGCGTCTTTCTACTCTAGTTCCTCCCTCTCCACTTTGTTTAAAGAATATGGAGGAAATCCACTGATTTGTATCACTCCTCAATCTTGTTTCTATGAAGTTATATCTTATATGTTTAAATTAATGAAGTTCTGGATGTGGATATAATACTCCAAAGTAAAAGGAAATACCTTAAAGAAATGAAAAATGTCATTGCTAGTTCCAATTTCTTTCTCATATTCAAACAATTATCTTGTGCTATCAACTTTCCACAGAAAAAAAGAAGTTGGTGAAATTGTTTTCCTATATCAAGCTCTCATACAGATAAGTAACACATCAGAAGTTAAATTATGATATAGTTTAGATTTATTCATTCCTATTCATTTTCACATATCTTTAAGCTTTCCAGATAAAGTACCATAGAATAGAAAATTTGTTCTCTTGACTGCTTTATTTAAGCCCTGTACTTTTCCCAGTGAGCCAGAAGGTGTTTTAGCTATACTGATTCTAGTAAGAATAGGATCAAACTATTCGCCAAGTGAGTAAATTAGGAAGAACTGTAGTTTCAGCCAGATCAAAATTAAAGCCTGTATTTTAGAGTCATGTAGAAATAGATGGGCAGGTATTCCACATTCATTATGGTAAAAGAGATTTCATCTACTATTCATTCTGTTTTTGATGGTAACTATGCAGCTATCATATCTTTTCTCCTGCTACTAAAACATGATAAAGGTATTCTAAATTTCTTTTTTAGAAGTGATTAATTAATTGAAAGAAATTGCATGAGAGAATAACCAATAAAACACTAAGGTGATTTGCAGAGTTGGATTTTTTTTAAATCTGATTTCACCTTTTTGAATGACCACTAATTCTTGTCTTTCTTAAGAAGTCAAAATATGAAATATTGTCTCCTTTTTTAAATCAGCAGTCAAACTGCCACTGATCTCAAAGAAATCAATATTTCACCTTTGATTCACACTTGTAAAAAAATTTCAAATGAAACTTCTTTCTTAAATTTTATGTGCACTGTTTTTCTATTATTTATATACTATGATATTTTAGATGGCTAATTAATATTGTGAGGCAACAACATGAACAAAAGATTGCTTTTCTGGGGGGTGGTGAAGGAGAGAGAACATTTTCTGAGGTCACTTCAAGATATGAGTACTTTTTAAGATAAGTTTACTTTTGATATATTGGAATACATCTCAGATACTTTGTACATGATTTTGAGGTTACTATGCTCTTAATGCTGTACCCAAACAGGTAATGCTGCAGTAAAAATGAGGTGTCCTTCTTTAAACAGTATTTCTGCCTTCAGTAACAACTGCAATTGATTTCAGATACATGTATTATCTAGAATTTCTTGCTGAACTACCAATATAATTTCACCCAGTAGCTCTGAGTTGAGAATTTGACTAAGCCAATTAAGACACTGAAAGCAATGGGAAATTACTCTCCATTTTAAAGCTAAATATTTAGTTAGGGTAATTACATACAAATTGTTTTTAAGGATGTGTACAGATTGTTTTTAAGGATGGAGACAACACAGTATCCATATGCTATTGTACTTGCACATTATATAACCTGATTTATTAAAATACCATCCTAGAAGGCTCTACTGTACACATAAATTATCTAAAGCGCTCAGAGAAAACCTAGGGAAATGATGAATGCTCAGTTAGGGTAATACTGTTGGATCTAACATACTTTAGGGGAACATAAAAGTAAAATGAAGTCGTCTGATTCCTCAGCAATAGCGTGAAACATTAACATTGAATGTGATTTATCTACGTTTTAAAAGGTTGCTTAACAAGCATCTTGGGTGTCTTAAGAACAGATTTATTTAAATTTTGTAACATCTTATTGAACTAGGGGTTTTTGAGTCTTTTATGTCTTTAGTAGTCACTAACACTTATTGTTTTGTGATAAACATTTTTGACTCCAATTTCTTTCTCTCTGCAGAATGCAGCTCATTGTCACAACTTCATGACACTAAACTGAAACAATGGGAAGCAACACCATGGTAACAGCATACACTCAAAATGTTTATATTTTAATATTATCATATGACTCATGAAGAAAGGGAAAATGACTCACAATTAAACTTCCATCACACTAGGCCACGGCATTCCCTCAATTTTTCTCAACTGATGTAAAAAACAAATTTGTTTGGAGCTTGGTTTTTTTTTTTTTAATCTTCATTTTTAACCTTATAAGGTTTTAACCTTATAAGCTTAAAAAGCCATCAGGTTTCTAGTAACAACACCATGGATAGAAATAAGCAAAACTATCATGATTTTAACAGCAGTAAACACAGCAACACACTGCACTTGTCATATAATAGCTAACTTAAGTGGAATTATTTGTTTTCATCAGGGAATAAGATTTCTTCTACTGATTACGACATGTTAAAAAATCCCCTTGACCTTTGCCAACAGTGTACTGTCAACAGCGAGTACAGCACTCCAACAGAAATTATGACTGTACCATCAATTACATTGTTTTGCAGCATCTGCCCAAGTAACTGTCACGAGTCATACTTATGAGATAAGCAGAAGCATCAACAGGTATGACACACAGTGAAAAAGGATAATTAAAATAAGCTTGAAAACACTGAAATTTAACATATTAAACCCCAAAATTTCTGATATATCTTAGAGGTTTATAACTAATGTTCTATTTTTACATTAC
>WTXV02058699.1:15367-26294 GCA_009823435.2 Nymphicus hollandicus | reverse complement strand
CATTCAGAATGACACATTCATTCCAATGAGACTGGAAAGTCTTCCACAGCACCACTCAGTGCTCTGTTCTTCCCTCCTCCTCCAAATAAAAATAATAATAATTTAAAAAAGAAAAAAAAGGATTTAATTTTGATCAGTACTGCATTCCCATGCAAGGGTTTGCCTTGAGCTCTGATGTCCCCGACCAGCCTAAAACCATGATTCTATGCAATACTCCTCTGCAACCTCTTTTCTCCAGCTCCTAGGGGTTTGGCTGCCTGTACCCAAAACCAGCTCTGACTAAGGCGGGTCACAGACCTTAAAGCTTCAGTAACACCCTCCTGCCCCCACAGCAATCCCTGCTGGTGAATACTCATGCACTGGCCTTGGAGCAGTTCTCTGGGGTCTGTGACCTTGCATCCAGGGCCATGATTCACTGTAAAAATCATGAAGTTGTCTGTGAAAACTGAGTGTGGGGCAGTTTGCCCACACAGCTTAGAGCTAACTGAGGCTACAGTTGTTGAGATGACCTGCCCAGAGGCTGAGGCTTCTGTCAGACCTGGGTCCCATAGTTTTGTAGCCTCTCAAGTTGTGCAGAAGGCTCCAGTTTCAACCCAGTCATGTCCCACATCAACCACTACCTCTGCTGTGGATAGCAGGATCATCCAGAGGGAGCCCATCACACATGAGACGACAGACACTCTGTCCTTCCTCATCCTACACACCATTTTCCTATCATCCTTGCAGGCATGGTTACAGCTGTACAACCTCATGACAATCAGCATCTTGAGCTTCTCTCTAAGAAGGAGCCTGAAGACAAAACCCTGCCTCAGGATCTTTCAGGATTCTTTCTTCATCATAGCTGCCAGTGCTGCCTAGCCCTATTCATGAAGATTTATCAAAACAAGTCCTGCCAAAGAAGTGACTGATATCCCCACTGTGCATAACTGTGTATAAACAAGTAAATATTCAATTGAAATGAAGTAGGTCACAGATAACAAACAGCTTGACAGCATTTAGCTGATATAAATTGCTTGCTCAACCACTAGCATGCTAAAAAGTCACAGACAAAATGTCTGTCTGAACTTTCTGAAAGCTGCCTGTTGCTGGAAATCAGTTTCTACAATCGTGATACAATCAGCCATCCAAATAAATCTGAGAGGCTCAGCTACAAAGCTGCTACAGCAAAACCAACTCCAGAACATAATTTCAATGTAATGTGTACCTAGGATACATACAAGGTTTGTCACCTTTCACCCTTGATATATCTGCTGCCACCAAGCATTTACAATAACTTCAGAAGACTCTTCTGACAATTCCTGAAGTCAAAAAGCTCTGATAACACCCTAGCAATTGTAGTGCTGTTCTGCATTGCTTCAGAAAGTGTTTAAAAATATATCTCTGCCCACACTTAAAATGGAAATGGAGGACATTTTCTTTGAAGATTAACGCTGTTTTGCAAACTACATCAAATCAGGAAAACACAATTTGCCAGATATCTCTAGTTGCATCACACTGTTCAGGCCCCATGCATCTCAGTTTTGAGCATCTCCAAGGATGAAAAGTTTGCAGCCTCTTCAGACAACCTGTTTCAGTGTTTAAACACCCTTATGATGTCTCGTTTCCATTACTCTTGTCTGGACACTCTGCATCTCTGAAAAACCTCTGCCTTTGTCTCCTTTGTAGCCTGCTTCTAGACATAGAAAGCCAGAAGTAGGATTTTCACTACACCTTCATTCCCTTTCTGTGGTTAAACAAAACCCATCTCTCTCTTGCATGTCATGTGCAAAACTCACTGACCACTTTAGGGGCCTTCATCACACTCACTCCAATGTGTCCATATGCTTCTTATTCTGGGGAGCCCAGAACTGGACACAGCACTAAGACATGGTCTGACAAACAGAGAATTTTTCTTGACCCCTGCTGGTTAACAGTCCTAGCACAGTGCTGAAAGAGCACACACTGCTTCATGTTTAACCTTGCTGTCCACCGTGAACCCCACTTTCCACCACTATTTCTAGTACTGAGAGTAAAAAAGCAAACAGGAAATCAAGTAATGTTTTAATGTTTTCAGAAATTATCTAGATGCAGAGTCAAAAGTACATTAAGTAAGTTTGCTGGTAATAAACCAGGAGGAGCTGTGGACTTCCTCAAAGATAGAGAGGCTTCACAGTGACACATGGATAGACAAGAAAACTCCACTATCACCAATCACATGAAATTTAATAAAAGCAAGCACCAGATTCTCCACCTGGGATGGGGTAATCCTGGTTACACGTACAAACTGGGAGACAAGAGGCTGAAGAGCAGCCCTGCAGACAGAGACCTGGGGATTTGGGTTCATGGGAAATTGAATATGAGTCAACAGTGTGCCCTGGCAGCCAAAAGGGCCAACAATGTCATGGGGTGTATCCAGCACAGCACAGCTAACTAATTGAGCGTCCCACTCTACACTGCACTGGTGAGAACCGTTCTCACACACTGTGTGCAGTTTTGGGGACCTCAGTATAAGAAGGGCATCAAACTATTAGATTGTGGCTGAAGGAGGGTGACCAAGATGGTGAAAAGGCCCCTAGGGTAAGACGTACAAGGAGTGGCTGAGGTCATTTGGTTTGGTCAGCTTGGAGAAGAGAAGGCTGAGAGGTGATATCATGGCAGTCTACAGCTTCCTCAAGGGGGACATTGGAGAGGGAGGTGCTCATCCCCCCCTCTGATGACAAGAATTAGGACACAAGGAAATGGGATGAAGCTGAATCTGGGGGAGTTCAGACTGGAACATTAGGAAAAGTTTCTTCACCAAGAGGGAGGTTGGTCAGTGGAACAGGCTCCCCAGGGAAGCAGTCATGGCACTAAGCCTGTCAAAATTCCAGGAGTGTCTGGATGACACTACTGGACACGTGGTCTAGTTTTAGGTAGTTCTATGAGGAGCAGAGAGTTGGGCTTGATGATCCTTATAGGTGCCTCCCAACTTGAGAGATTCTAGTATTCTAAGCATATATACATGTATGAGCTAACTAATTTTAGCTAGGATCTGGGACTAGTAATCTGCTAGCTACAGAATGAGATCAGGAAGCAAACAGCAAACAACAGCAAGTGAAAAAAATTAACAACTGCAACAAACTGATATTAGTAATATGACGTTCTAATGTATTTGTATTTTATCCTGTGCATGAAGTTCAAAGACATTGGTTTAATGTTAACATTATCTGCTTTACTTTACTTAAAACATCTTGTCAATATTTCTGTTGCTATCCTACATCTATTTTTTAAATAACCCAATTTTATGAATGGAATTTGAAGAAAATCTAGTATAAGCAGAGATCTACTAATATGTACATAATCCAAAGAAGTGGAATATAAAAATAATTGCTGCTTTAAGCATAACGTGTTTTAGCATTTATGTATTCACAGACTCTTCAGATCACATATGAACTACCTGAGTTACCTATGGGTATCTCATTCCTTACTGATTCTTTCTTATTTGCACTGAAACAAGTGCAATATGGCTATGCTGTTTGTGGTCTTTCAGTCAAAAGTTGAAATCCCCCACAGCAGGAAGCATTTTAATGACAGCTACTTTGAGTATCTGAGGAAAATCTCAAATGTGAGATTCAGAGGCATAGCCTAATTGCATCATGGAAGGATAGAACAGGAAGCCTAGAAAGACATAAGATTTTAATAGAGCAGTTTTGATACAGACATATTGTTAAGTCCCTCATTTTAGTCATTTTGAGTTCTCCAACTTCAGGAAACAAGATAACGGGCTGCTATAATTATATGAGCACTGTTACTTCCCGAGAATCTTGCTTCATTTGTCTCTGAAAAATCAGTCTAGAGTCAAGGGATATTAATTCTGAGCACACAAAGATAAGGCATTAAAAAGCAGCTCTGAGGTTGTTAATGCTAGTTCTACTCGTGATGATATGTGATAGGTGCTTCCAAACTTGGAATTTTCATCTGCAAGAGAATTTTTCTAGATTATAAGTACATATTCAGTGTATGCAATAGCATTTTGGCATGAGGAAGAAATACTATGAGAGAAGAGACATATAAAATCATAGAATCCTAGAACGGTTTGGGTTGGAAGGGACCTTAAAGAACATCTAATTTCAACCCCCTTGCTAGGGACAGGGACACCTTCCACTAAGCCAGGTTGCTCAGAGCTCCGTCCAACCTGGTATTGAACACTGCCAGGGATGGGGCATCCACAACTTCTCTGGCCACTCTGTTCCAGTGCCTCACCACTCCCATTGTAGAGGACTTCTTCCTACTATCTAAATACCAGTTTAGTTCAGATGGCGCTGCAGTATTAACTTGCTTTGGCTAAGGCCAAGAAAAAGAATGTGTCCCAGAACTGGTGTCCAACTGCCACATCAGCCAAGCTTAAACCACCACCGTGGAGAAATCCTTCCCGACATGAAATGACCTCTGCCTTTCAAATAAGCATTTACTAATAAGCACTAAGAGTAGAATTAGGGTTGGGATGACTGTGACACAAAATGTTATCAAGTTTAACTGCTTCAAGTTACCAAGGCTTGAAGCAATGTCATAGTAAGTGATCATACTGATCCTGAAATAAAGTGTGTTGTATAAAATGAGCTATGGTAGAGTAGCTCATTATACAATTCTATATTTGCACTAGGAGCAAACACTTCGCCATTAATGTGGTTTAACTGTAACAAAATGTCATTCTGTGATTGCATCAATGCAAACAAGGGCTAGTACTGCCACTGAGCATATCCTTATTGCTCAAAGAAAATAAAAGAGCGTTTTTTCTATGCTATGTGTTCCACACATTTCTCTGCAGCTACTCATATTTAGCTAATCATATTAAGTAGCTTGCTTCAGCTTTTTGCCCTCCACATTTACTTCAATTTACTTCAAGGGGAGAGTAGACTTGGGATTTGATATGGAAAAAATTTACATCAGTTATGCACACAGCTATTTGCAGCAGAGATACCTGAACACATGCCTAGCCTTGAATTTACATAACATAATGTACATTATATATATCCTGGACAACTGTAGTGTGTCTGCTACTAGCTTCAAGATCCACTAGCTGGCAAATAAGAGTCACACCCCCTAAAAATTGATGAAAGTGTCTCCATTGATTTAACTGGATTTCAGGGAAGTCCTGAATAAATTAATGGAAACTATCTGTTCATGGCACTGAAATCCTAAATTTGTCAGATAGATAATTTGATACAAACAATTTTCTCCGTTTCTTACTTATTAAGATCTTACTTGAAGACTTCCTGTTGTAGTCACATTTCTGGCAGACTGCAATATTGGGCGAACAAGTAGGTCTTCTTACTGGGTCTAACTCTACAGACATCCATTTTATCATGGGACATTTTAGTAATGCTTGACAATTTTTGAACATTAAATAAAACTGGAAATTTTCACTACTTAAGAAATAAAAGTAATCAAAAGGAAAAAACATCATCCTTGGATATTAGCGATAGCAGCCAGCAGCTTCTAAGGGGAAGCAATCCTCTGAACAATTTACTATTCCCATCCTGAGTAAGCTAAAGCTCCCACAGTTACCATTAATAAGAAACTTCACAGGATATTTTTGGCTTGATAGATCAGATCTTTAAATTATTCTTAATCGTATGTATCAAGACAAAATAACTCAATCACATTTAATTTTCCAGTAGGACATCTCTGAAAACCTTTTTTGTCATGTTGCCCCCTCCCTAAATTTGTGTTAGAAGACTCAAAACCACCTTTTTATTCCAGAGAAATTAAATTTCATCATTTGTATGTACTAAAGGTAACACATATGCTTGAAGATCAGTGTCTTAATAAGAACTGTGCTGCTGACTGTCCCCCATATTGAGTTTTAAAATTTCTTTGCTAATGTGACCATTGGCACACACTGGGTTTTATTGCTATGAAAGAAACAAAAAGAGTATTTTTACTGTGCAAACAGAAAGTGATTGTGCCCCCCCAAGGCTCTCCCTGAAGACTGATAGTTGTTAGTCAACTCACGCTCTTGTAAAGTCAGTTAAATCAGAAACAATTCGTAAGCATTTTAACAGAAATGTTATTTAGTCTCTTCAGGAGACAGAAACAAAGGAATGTTGTGATACCTTCTATTTCCTTATCAACCTTTCCTCAGTATACAGAGATAGGATTAGGAAGGAAAATCGAGCAGGAGTCCCTCATGTCCCTGCTGGCCTTTCCATTAAGATACCTGAAGACAAGAAAAAAGACAGAAAAAAGGGAGCAGCAAGGGAATCCCAGTCTAACTTATGGAGGAAATAGTGGAATAATCTAATAATCTGTATTGGAAGATGAGAACCGTATGTCATGAGCTGATCTATTAAACTAGCCAATTTCCAAACACAACTCAAGAATTTTTAAGCACAAAAAGCTGCTATATCTGTTCCCTCTGCTTGTACTGGGCAAAACAAGAAATCATAGATTTTAAGTGCAGCAAGAAAGATCCAGGCAGACACCAATTGAGGTATTTCTGATGGCATAGATAGGGTTACTGTAAGAGATCGCCTACAAGGGTTATGGCTTTAGGAACTTAGACAAGCACCTGTAAGAAATTATGCATTTTGAAGTAGTCCTTCTAGTGGCAGGACAGAGTAAGCAACTTTTGGGGGTGTCTTTTCACAATGTATCCCCATTGACCCTGTTCTCACAGCAGAAACTAAGTGTAGGACTTCTAAAAAATTGACATCATATCCTTTCTTAAGACAAAGTTGGATTTGAACTGAATAATTTTAAAAAAGTACTTGGCTTCCAAGCAGTATTAATTTGTAATTAGATATATACAACAAAGATGATAAGAGGGCTGAGGCACCTCTCCTATGAAAACAGGATAAGAGATTTGGGCTTGTTCAGCCTGGAGAAGACTCCAGGAAGGCCTTATAGCAGCCTTCCAGTACCTAAAGGGGGCCTACAAGAAATCTGGAGAGGGACTTTTTACAAGGTCATATAATGATAGAAAAGGGGGAATGGATTTAAACTGACAGAGGGGAGATTTAGATTAGACATTAGGAAAAAATCCTTCACTATGAGGGTGATGAGGCACTGGAACAGGCTGCCCAAAGAAGCTGTGGCTGCCCCATCCCTGGCAGTGTTCAAGGCCAGGTTGGACAGGACTTTGAGCAACCTGGTCTAGTGGAAGGTGTCCCTGCCCATGTCAGGGCAGCTGGAACTAGACGGTCTTTAAGGTTCCTTCCAACCCAAACCATTCTATGATTCTATGATATCAAAGACAATACAAAATTACAGCCATCACATCCAAAACCAACGGGATACATTTAATTACTGCTGTGTTTTTCTTAATGAGCATTTTGGGCAATCCTGATGCCTGATCTACCCATCCTTCAGGCAGACGGAGCAGATCTCTTCCTTGGATGGCTCAGCCATTGGACTGCATGTAGCAAATTATTTGTTATCATTATTACCACTGTAACATGGCACCACTATTGCTTCTGTGTGTACAAGCTAAGCAGCTAAATGTCAGAAAACTGCTTTGAGTGATGCAATTCAGAAAGAGGGCCAGTCAGGATGTGGGCAGAAATGTAGCAAAAAAAACCTGAGAAAAGCAGTAGTATTATGGCTAGGTTGTGCAGATCTTCACAGTTTTAATGTGGTAACACAAAATCTGCAGCTAGAAAAAAACAGAGTTCATCAAATATGGCCTCCTGCATAAGACAGTGCCTAGTAATTTGAAATACTGAACTGAAAAGCTGAACAAGAATATTTTTGGAAAATACTTTCCGTAATTCAGAAAACTTAGAAAATTCTACGTACAACCATGTAAGTCAGTGTGGAATGTCCTCAGGGTATCCTGCAATTTGTTTATCCATTCATAGCTTTGGTCTGCCTTTGTAGCTTGCATGTCAAGTCATAGCACTAGGAAACAGGTATGATACTGCATTACAACAGACACAGCAGCAATACGCTACACCAATTCAGTAAAACACAAAGTTCAAAGAAGGCACCCTTCTGCAACAAAACAATACAATGCATCCTCCTTATATTCTTAATTATGATGGCTCAGTAAGTTACTACATCTGCCCCTGCATCTGCTAACAACACATGAAGAAAAAGAAAACTGCAAGACTCTTTGCTTGGTCACCTTCTCACACCAGCTTGATGATTGCTTTAATTCATTATAAGAATCTTGATTATTTTCTTCAGTAACTTCCTTGACACTGATAAAAGCACTTTGTCAGACTGTTTCACATCATCATATTATTTGGGGGATGAAAGATATCTTTGATTAAGTGATTTTATTTCATGCGTTATTAGTGACTTTGACATAAATTTCCAGAGACCCCCAAAGGGCATTTCTTTTTACACTGTAGCAAAGTCTTGTTAGCCATTCAGGTGGAATAAAACCACTCTGCTTCACTTCATGGTCCTGTGCCTAGAATTTTTCACACAGCACCCTTTTAAACATAAGGAATGGTATTGCAGAACAACATTAAAATCTTATGCTGTTAATACAGGATTCCACTAACACACTAAGCAGCATTGTATTTTTTTTTTTTAATTTATCTGGAAACAAGAACATTTACTTTTTGATAGGCAAATTTATCGCAGTGGTTTGTGTATTACCAAGGCCAGTGGGAATTTGGGCCACTTGCCACCTCTGTAAGTATTCAAATCTGGAAAGACTGAGGCTCATGAGAAACGGAGATCATTTATAAGCCAAATCCTTCTGTGTGTGGGAAATGTGGATGACCCTGGATGACTTCTCTGATACCTCACCTTTGTCACTGGCCATGCAACACAGAAGAAGGTAAAACTGCACTGTATTTTCTAAGATGAAGGTAAAGACACTAGTGAAACAGATGGATTTAAGGAAAGGTCTGCAAAAATTACTGTCGTGCAAGAAGATAAAAAACTGTAGCTGTTGCAGGATCCTTACTTTAAAAGAATCAGGTATTTTTGTATCTCAGCTGCTGAATCAAGAGTGAGAATTTAGTGTTACCTTTTCTATCACTTCTTTTTGAAAAGCACTCACATGGTGGTGACATATCCAGAAAGAAAAGCCATTTTTTCCTAAAATTCTCTGGTTTAAAAGAAGAAACTTTGCATTCACAAAGCCTTTTTCAACCTGAAAGTCAAAACCACTTTTCCCTCTACATGCTTTCTACATGCTTTTCTACATGCTTTTCCCTCTACAGCTTTCTCCTTCAAAATGGCACTGATAACGTCTACTTATCTCTAGGCTAGAAACATGACTTCTACTGCTAGGCTTTTTGTTTTGATCTCTCCCTTTCTTTTTGCTTAATTGTGATAACATTTCTTGCTGTTACATCACTTCCAAGTCAATGGCCACCAACCTGAGTCATATTCATGGGAAAGATTCAGTCAATAAGGCAAACTGCTAACAATCTCTGATTCACCTCATATAACATAGAAAATACACACTGCATCAGAATTAACCGAAGTGACTTCTTCTGTACATGAAAAAGAGAAAATCATCATTAGCTTCCACATTTTCATTCCTTTCTGAAGAAATGAACTGGCATAATCTGTCACAAACAACTGAGACATTAACATGCCAAGGATCAGCACCTCTCACTGCTGGTGAGAAGCATGACTTCTAGAAATAAGCAGCTTTTGGGAATGTGCAATCCCCAAAAGGCGTATTATCAGTTCTTCAATCCCAGGTATAAAATGCCTTCACATGATGCCATTACTTGATCATAAAATGTGAAGTACTAGAGGTGCAGCTAACCGTTGAGCAGCGGTAATGCAAGCATACCTGTGAAAGGTGCCATGAAGCTACTTTGCAACACCCACTGCTCCCCTGATTTGGGGTGTTAAATTAATTTCTTGATGATAAAGCAGGAGACTGGCAAAGACATGGGAATGGCCTAGCCATGTCTCTTTCCTGCAGTTCTTAAATGATGAAACTGATGGCACAGGAGTAGAACACAGAACAGAAAGCAGAACCTTTCTCTTTGCTGCTAACATGGCTTTTGGGCTTCTAAGGACAAATAATGGACCCCAGAAAATCTGCGAATTAAGAGTCAAAACCATGCAATATCTATTATAACTGCAATAGATATAACTATGACCTTTCCGTCAGGAAAACAGAAGCTGGTTTATCAAGTAATTTCTTTCTGAACAGAACTTACATTCATTCTTAAAGCTCATCTTTCATACCATATACAGCATCCCACCATACCGAGAGTCGTGAGTAGTTTTTCTATTAGTGAATTTACAAGAAAATTGTTACATTGACTGATACTTTCTCTATGCCTGTGTGTTAAGCAATCTGATCCCAAGGGCTGAACTGTCATTTCCTCCCAGAATGCATCAAATCCTCCCGAAGGAAGCATAGTGGTGGCTCATTTGTTATTACAATTTAAGTCAGTAAGCAGCTAGCTAAGTGCAGGCACAGGTAAACTACTATTCTCATTTTACTGTTGTTAATGTGCATATTACTTTCAGAAACAGTGTGCCAGTTCACTAATGATAATAGTATGCATTAGGATTTGTTCCAAGTATCTCAGTTTTTCAGTCAAGTCTTCGTAAACCCATTCTTGTACTTTGTTGCAGTTTGAAAAGCAGATATATATGGTAAATTAGCTAAAATAATAGTCAAAATCAATTCTTAACTATTACTCAGTGATAAATCAGATGACCCTACTGCCATCTGGATATCAAAAGACTAGCCAAGAAATAAAAATCTACACATTTTGACTGCCTCCATTTCTGCTCATTTTTTCATTGATAGTAAAGGAAATAGCATAAGAAGCTTACACTTGTGTTTATGAAGACCATAACACAACCTAACATTTCCATCTCATGGTTATGGCACACAAATACACTTACAAGTGATTCTGGTAATTATCAGAAGTATCTTTTCTGAGTTAATGGACTATTCTATCAGTCCAATAACTTCTTTTTTTTCCCCTTCAAATCCATCTGAGGAATAAAATCAGTTTCAAAACATACAGTCTTC
>WTXV02058694.1:0-10549 GCA_009823435.2 Nymphicus hollandicus | reverse complement strand
TGAGGCTCCTGGATGCTGAGCTTCCCCCCGCTCCGGTGTTGAAGGCGTCCTCTCTTGAGCTACTCACCTCAGCAAAAAATGGACATTTGATTTTATCCAGTACATCTTTTCTTGTGTTCTTACTCCTGGAACATACAGATGTGTCATATAGGGGTTTCTGCATTCCAAAGCCAAAAGATTTAATTTTTCATTTTAATGCAGAAGAAACAAGTTGTTCTGTGAATTGCAAATTGATGCAGGCAGGCTTGCTATGTGCTTGCATTCTTCCTTGCCTGATCTTTTTCTCTTCTGCCTTTTGGATGAAACAAGAGTCAAAAGATGTTTTCACTGGTTTAAATGCATGCAAATACTGCATGCAGTAGTTGCAAAGCGATTTGACCTTTAGGCCTACAAAGTAGATGAAAAATGATGTGTTAGCTGCTGTTACGTTTAAGACTCTCCATTATCCAGCATAATGTAGTGTCACAGTTTTGATACCTTAAATCTTCTGTTTTAAACTGGCCTATTACCTCTAAAGCTATCAGTAAGGTAACAGATATATAGGCAGATGAAGATGAAACAAAAGGATAGACAGCTTGACTGTTAAGCTTTATTCCTTTTGTTCTGAAACCTCAGAACTTATCAAGAAGTGGAATTGTCCCTTTCCAGTCAGATCCGTAGCTTTATTATGTACTTTCTCTACTGATATACTAGGAACTACATTACATTCACTCTGAATTACTATGGTCCTTAGATGTTAAGTAGAGTTGTAGTGAACGAAGTTAGCCACCTCATTTGTCATGTCTTTCTTCCATTACAACCTGTTTGCCGCTACCCATCTGTCATCCGCATGAAAAAGAAATTCTGCAGTCTCTTAAATCTGCCCTGAAACAGCAACAATGAGAGCTCTAAGATCAAGAAGAAACTTGCTATTCCATGCACACTGGGATGCAAGAGTGCCTGAAAACTGGCTTTCCACTGCAGTCTCTTCTAGGCAGGTCCCTGTCAAAATCTGTTACTCTCTCCCAGCCATACACCCTACTTTGCCTCCTAAAGCAACAGAAAAGCTAGCAACACTAGCTGCAGGATAAATGTCTCTGGGACACCAAGGAGGAAGGCAAAACCTGTGTCAGAGAAAGGTAAACTAGGCTGGTTCTGGCATCATGAAGAAGAACTTTCTGTGGAAAGCAAGTAGTCTGTAAGCTGTCACACTTCTCTCAAATAGTGGCATATGAGTTCATTAATGTCTACCTGCCACCTCCATATTAGACTTCAAAATGTTTCTTGTACTGCTACAGATAAGAGATTGAGTGAGGGATCTGTCAAACTGCATCACAACAAACCATTCAGCCTGCAGGAGTCAGACAGTGAGAATCTCCTTTGGGATATATTGCTCAAAGTATGTGTAAGCTAAACCCTGGGATGTGGGCCTTAGATCTGAGGCAGAAATCAAGTTTGTCTGCATAGTCCCTGAATTGTAGCGTAATGTTTACCAATATTTCTTCAATGTACTGGAGGACAATATATTAGTTTTAAGAATTCAAACAGTAATAGATGCCCTCTCTTCCACCACCCTTGGAATAAATACCGCATGTCTTCTGAAAAAAAACCCTTATATACATTAGAGCATATCAGTGACCCTGTAGGTACTCAGAAAACTGTGTGTTCATATTTGATTGACAGAGGTGAAAAAGTTGAGAATTATATTAGCAGTTCTTCAAGTTAAAGATTCCTAGAGAATCACTAATCAAACCAGTTTAATTTTACTCTGAAATTAAGACAATTATATGACCCAGTCTACTGTTTTTCAGTGGTTTTGAGAAAAAGAAAAAAACAAACAAGAAACAACCAAAACATCTACAGAAGCATGTGTAAAGCATTTTAAATGATGGGGTAAATTTTCCTCATTTTTTCTCTCTTTGATAGAACTACAGACTATGGCTGTGTGCTCATTTATGGAACTTGTCTTTATCCTTAAATAGCAAAGAGAGTAAAGAAGGCAAAAATTTATTATTCCATTGTGTGCCTGCACTGTGTACCCTACATGCAGTTCTATTCTCTGATAACTCAAACCAGCAAAGATAACTCAAACCAGTTGTGGAAAAAGCACAGGTAAGGTAAATATGAGGTCAGAATTTCATTCCTCAAAGAGTACTGGGCTATATATCCCTGGGCATGCCTTTCAGTGACTTTCGCTCAAGGTCTTTCTGTGTAGGATCAAGAATCACATACAGCCTGCCCACAAATTCATTTCTCTTTAAACAACAAGACAACCTTTGGTCAAATAATCCTCTCTCTTATTATATACAGAACCACCAGTAGGCACTTCAAACGGGTGCAGCATGAGTAGCAGCAGATCCTCCTGCTAAAGTAATGTTAGGGGTATACTTTTTTTTTTTTTTAAATACCTTTTTCAAATTTCATATTCAGTCAGCATTCAGCTGCCTACCAAGTCCTTGGTCCCAAGTGCTGAACGAAGATTCTGGTCTTAAGGATTTAGAATATATTAGGTAAAGCTGAGATATTAGTAAATTGAGATGCACAAGAGACAACCTTAACATCCCTACTATGGACATCTTGCCAGTACACATGCACACACTCACACATATATCTACTCCATTGGAAAATAACCTCAGCCTACATTGTGACCACAACAGTAAAATATAAAGCTACTGCGCTTAAACCATAATCCTGCAATTAATGCAGCAGGGAGCAGATCCAACATTATCTGTCATTCATGCAGAGTAAAAAGTGGAAGAACATTTGCAGTAACTAAAGTGTTAGTTTAGCTCCTTTTATCAGTCCACAGAAATTTTCCTGAAAAGTTTCACAAACAAGGGGAATTAATTCCTCAGTTTTTTGTTTGTTTGTTTGCTTTTTTCCCCCAAAGGACATAGTGTTTAAGCTCTACTGAAATTAAATATGAATATGCTGAAATTCATTGCAGCATATTTTACGTCTGTTTTTTCTACAGAGCTGTCACTACCAGCTAATACATCTTACCTCAGAAGGTAAAATTTTTCATGAGATAACATTATTCCTTCAGCCCCATGAAGCCCCAGTGGGCATATTTCTGGATGCATTTGAAAGCAACAGAACCAGCTGTGCACCTCCATATGTGAAAGGTCTGATCAGACCAGTCTCATTTTAAAATCCACAGAATAGACAGAAAGATTGTTTTGCTACAACAGAGCAATTCACAGCTCCAATACATGTGGATGCCAAGTTTTTAAAAGGCTTTAATAAGCCAAGCCGGCCAGGAGGCAGAACATGATGTAGCTGTGTGGCATCGCTGCAGAGCTTGACATCCCCAATCAGCCATAAATTAATTTTCACAAAGGGTAGAGGCAGATATTCAGAAAGGACTAATGTGCCCTGATACTGTCAATCTTATCAGTGTGATATTGCATTGACATTCTAAACATTAGATATGAACCTATGTAATGGCTACAAATTAAATAATGGAATGAAATTAAAGAAAGATAAATTTTGCAATGAGGAGCTGAAAATGACTGAGGTCTGCAAAGCAGGAGCAATCTCAAGGACAAATGTGGGAAACCTGATTTCCAGGACTACATTGGACAAAGAATCAGAGAATATATAGACATATAAATCCTCCTGTGGCAGGTGTTTGGCCTTGGCTTTGTAATTTATACAATATTGTTATTAGAGTGAGGTAAGAATCATCTCAGCAAAACTTTTTTTATTTTTTTTTTTTTTCCCAGAAAATGCTGGTTCATGTAAGCCAAAACTTTTTTTTGTAGAAGTGCATCATTTTTGATGAAGCATTGGCCAAGACTTGTTTCTCATGTCTAGGGGAGAATCAGAGGTAAACACCTGAAATGGTCACCTTCTCAGGACAGAACATAGGGCCACCTTTTGTCCATAATGAAGCCAGACTTCCACACAGAAACAGATGAATGAGGCTAGAGAGAAGACACCTGAAAGGAGGAACCTGCATCAGTAATCTTTCCACTTACAAGGACAGTCCCAGTGGGAGAAGAGTTCTCAGCTTCTGAGCCTTATGTTTTTTGTAAAGGTGAGGTGTGAGAGGTGTTTGAACTGAGACACTTCTCACACTTCTAACCATGCAAGAGAGATTCAGGTTAAGCACCTTGAAAACATTCCATAAAAAATGGAGGCATAACTGTACTTTAAGACTTGGGTTCAGACCGCCCTGAACTATAGGAAGTTTAAATAGCACATCAGTGCTTAAATACTGCATAGGTCCTTCAAAAGCACTGCAGTCTTCGGTGATCTGAAACCAATTGTTTAGCTTTATGAGTAGAAATCGTCACCATTTATCTCTCAGCAATTTAAGCTGGTCTGTTAAAGGTGCAGAATCAATATAATCCATATAGCAAATTAGCTGTATTCTGTGCATAGTTACCCATATTTTCTAAAAGCAGAGGAGCAGTAGCCTGTTTTCTTCTAAAGCAAATAATGGAAACAGGTGTCCCTTATAAAATTAGAAGCTTAAACAGCCCCAATGAATGTGGTTGTGCTTATGAAGTTCTAAAGATATGAATCTTCCTGGAAAGTATGAGACATTGTTAGTGATCCTTCTTTTCACAGGCAAAGACATGATCATCACTTCTGTGCTGACATCTTGCACCTTACAGCATAGGGTCCATCTGCTTGTGAATGATGCCATGCCGGAAAGCTTGGGAAAGTTTGGTTTCTAGTTTATGCATACAACTGTGTAAAAGATCCAGGGAGAGCTGGGCTATCAATTCTGCTCCAGGATGATGTCGCTCAGGAATACCCACTGCTTAAATCCCATCCCTCATTCAGCTGGAAGTTGGCTGGGAACAAGTGCCCATGCTTTTTAAAGTCTCGTGGACCCACACATCAGCTGGGATCCCTATGGGAGCAATTAAGACAGGGCACCAGCTCTTGAGAGTTCATTGTGAGTTGTCCCAGCCATTCTGTCTAGATATGAACTTGGTGGCCAGCCCTTCCGGGTGCACTGATGTTCCTTAAATACTGGGTTGCTCTGGCATCCTTAAAGTCATAATGCCTTGCAATGACAATGTCTGCAACAGAGCAAGGTGTCTGTGAGCACATCCAGACAGAAATTCAGAGATTCATTTAGCAACTTGTCTTTGTCAAGAGGGAAGAGTAAAGCCAGACAAGTACCTTAGAATAGACCCTAAACCCTAAATGGGTGTCCAGATTTCTTGAATTATACTTCACTTCCTTAGGTTCTTTCCAGATCTTATGTAGTATCTACTTATGAGACTCCACCCACTTTAAGTTCATAGGGCTGAACTTCTTCCATGACCTAAAAGAGCTTAGAAAGTCCTTTGGATAATGTAACCTGATAGATATCCTTTGATTGTGTATTTTATGGAATCAAATAGATGTTTCCATTTTGTCCAGCTTTAACGTTACTGAAGATATGAACATTCATTATCCTAAACTGCGGCTACTAATATAAGTACTTTAAGCATACATAAAGAGGTTTTTTGTTACAAAAATAACTTTTAGAGTGCAATTCTATTATGTACAGACTATTTGCAGCTCTGAGACCATAGGGTCAATAGACATTTAGTCTTTTTTATGAGTATTTCACCAGCTAGTGCAGAAAGAAAATGTTTTTCTTGCTTTAATCTCTTCCAAAAAAAAAAGAGAAAAAAAGGAAAATTATTCTTTCAATAAGCTTCTAGAAAAGAACTGAGTTTCTCTTTAGTATTGCAGAGTAGTAACTCAAGATAAAAAAAAATAACTACTTTTGCACATGCTTTTAAAAATGTATGCTACCTTTTATGTGTTCCATGTGTCATGAAAGTTATTTCTGTTGCTGTTGTTGCTGACACAGTTGTTCCTTTACACAATTTGAGTCATAAAAAAAAAAAAAAAGATACAAATGAAAACTTCACTGAATTAGGGAAGTAAAAGAAAATCTGATCCATTCCCGGTTGGATGGCACTTGTGTGTGTGTGTGCACGTGTGTGAGTGCCTGTGTGTTCATCTTTCATGTGGTGTTTTTTCATGGCTCTTATCAAAAGGTAAAGAATAGCTACTGCCAGCACACGTGACTAGGAGCACAGGAAAATTCTGCCTTCTTCACTGGTATCTATAGATCACAGCCACACAGAAAATGCCCAGTAAATAATCACCTTTTCAGCATATTAATTAGAAAAACTGTTTTGCACTATAGTGTGTAACACTATATGCACAGCGATAGTAAATTTATTTTTTAACTTATACACGAAGTTTGATATTTACTTGATTATTCTCTGCATGAGCCTTAATAGAGCAACAGGCATCTCTTTGTCTTCTACAGATCTTAGAGCAATGACACTGGACCCACGGAGTGCACTCTACTGCCAGGCACACACGATGGGCTTGACTCCATTGCCACGCATTGCTATCTGAAATACATCTAGCCTTGATTCAAGAGCAGCTAGACACCAGTCTTCTGAAACTGCCCTCAAATGACTGTACACAGCCACATGTAGACTGGGATGGGAATCAGTTTGGGAGTAAGTTATTTTAGGGTTTACATGTAGGTGTTTATATATCAGATAAATGTCAATGTTCTCACTGACATCACTCCAGTGCAGTCAGTGTAGGTATCCTGCCTAGCCTCCAGTTGCTGCCTCTAAGGCTATGCGTCTTATCAGGGTTATGCACCCCATTTGCCAAGCATGCACAGATTGTCTTTCAGTATCTCACACAGCAGTAAACACCTGTGTTGAGGATGATGTTTGGTGACTAGAGGGACAGCTTAGGCATCTATTCAGTGTTCAAGTCCCGGTTGGACAGAGCCTTGGGTGACATGGTCTAGTGTGAGTTGTCCCTGCGTATAGCGGGGGGGTTGGAACTAGATGATCTTAAGGTCCTTTCCAACCCTAACCATTCTATGATTCTACAATTCTATGGTTCTATTTGCTAGCTGTCCTGGGTTCAGCAGTAGCAGTCATCTTTTCTCTTTCTTAGTAGCTGATGTAGCGCTGTGTTTTCGACTTTCAGCATGGGAACAATGCTGATAACACCGATGTTTTAGTTGTTGCTAAGTAATGTTTACTCCAACCAAGGTCTTTCTGAGTCTCATGCTCTGCCAGGGAGGAGAGGAAGCCAGGAGGAGGCAGAGACAGGACATCTGACCCAAACTAGCCAAAGGGGTATTCCATACCACAGCACATCATGCCCAGTATACAAACTGGGGGCAGTTACCCGGAAGGGCTAGATTGCTGCTCGGGTCGGGCTGGGCATCAGTCGGCGGGTGGTGAGCAGTTGTGTTCTTTTCCCTTGTTATTTCCCTTATCATTATTATTATTGGTGGTAGTAGTAGTGATTTTGTGTTATACCTTAGTTACCGGACTGTTCTTATCTCAACCCGGGGGAGTTACATTCTTTCCATTCTCCTCCCCATCCCTCCGGGACTGGGGGGTAGGAAAGTGGGGGTGAAAGTGAGTGAGCGGCTGCGTGGTTCGGAGTTGCCAGCTGGGCTTAAACTACAACACTAGCTCACATGTGGAGACCCAAAGGTAGATGACACTGACCAAGCCATGAATTCCTTACAGTTTTCACAGAGAACCAATCAGGCTTGCATGACAAATATTCTGTGGTTTCTGAAAATTATGCTTTTTATTATATATGGATCATATAATGTATGCCAAGACTGGGTTTCTAAATCCTTTTCTATGATATCAATCAGAAGAACAATTTGCAATGTCAGTAAGCATGGACATGCGTAGTATCAAAACTAATCATGGGGTCTCTCCTGCAAAGCATATAACATGTTTCATTAGAGGAAACGCATTGCTAAGACTGAAAAGAGACTGCAGAGGATTATCAACATTATTTAGGGCTTTCAGCCTCTGAGTCATGAGGCAAGATTAGTGGCACAAAAAGAACAGAGATTTCACAGAACTCCATCCCATCTGGAAAACACTGTAACAGAATTATGTTGAGAAACTCTTCGATACTGTAACTAATTCAAAAACATGATGCCTTGATGTTGGCTTACACTTGAAAAAGTGATTTTAGTAGAAGTTCTGCAAATCTTCAAGTGCCCCACTTCATTCAGTCAGGAAGGAGCTGGCCTATTTCAGTGAGGGAGGGGTAACTCCAAGGCAAAAATGTCCTTTATCTGTCCTTAAAGTCTTTTGACTACATAAACCTAGTCTGGAGAGCTGGCAGTTTTAAAGGTAAAAGTTTTTTTGTCTGAAATAGAAGAAAGGTTTGGTGCAGTTCAGGAAGATTCCCCTACCAATAAATTCCCTTGCCAGTATTTTTTTTATCTTTTTCCTACTGAAGAAAGTGCTTCCACAGCAGTGGTGGCAGAAGACATTTGATTTTTTTCTGTTGCTTGATCTAACCCTGTAAGAATCCTGTACACAGGCAGAAGAATAGATATAAACATATGGAAGAAGAAGCTGAAAAATCCATAATAAAAGGAGACACAATACACCAATGAAGTTTTTTCTATTTTTCATTATTATTTTTCTTTCCACACTGAAAATTATGTCCCCAAATGGCAAAGCTGGGGGTTAGGAACTATGTTGGAAGAAACTAAGACATCAAGTGGTACCTTTTCCTACTGTGGTTATAAGTGCTAGTGAGACCGTAAAGCCACATAAAATCACAGAGAAAATGTAGAAGCCATGAAAACCAGGATTGCCAGAACTAGTTCAGCTTTGTGTGATAATTCCCAGTTCTTTTGATTTTTACAAATTCTCACTTAACTGGCTAAGCTTTCATGGACTTTCTGTCGAAATCACCTTCAGTACTACTACTACTACTATTACATTGCTTTTACCCGGTTCTCTGATGATGGAGCCTGGAGACTAAGGCAAGAAATATGACAAATACTTAACACAAGGGAGAAATTTACAGATTTAGTATATCCTATTGGACCCAAAAGTATTTTTATGAGCTGCTAGAATTGGAGGGCAACTTAGATATATGGGAGTAAAGGAATAGAGAGCTGAGGGAATGAAAAATCTGTTAGATATACTTTGGAAGAATGGGTAACAGTTAATTCTTAGGGGTTTTGATTTGGGTGGGGTTTGTTTGTCTGTTTCTTTGTTTTTTCTTTTTAAACTTCCAATCAAGGAAGAAGAAAGAAAAATGAAACAGACTCAGGAACAAAATCAAATGGCATATATGAAGGTATTGACAAGTGTTCAACTGACCTCTTGTTTCTTAAAACAAAATTACTTCTAAGGATCTAAGGGAACATTTATAGGAGCCTAGCAAAGCTGAACAACACACTGACTTCTTTCTCTCTTCAAGGCATGAGGTCCTCTGATAAAAGGCTTGGCTTGTGGGGTTTTGGTGTCATACCTCATCAGCTGTACACATCATTCTGTATACCCCTGAGCCATTTGCAATTTCTTTTCTGGCATAAAGGTCTGTCACTGAGACCATAATTGGGAGGATCAGGGTTACATCATCTTTAAACCAAAACCCATGGGCATGGATCTGTGTATAATGCATTGTCCTAAGAGGTATGGATGTTGCAAAAAAAGAGTACTCCAGGACATAAATCTTTGAAAAGTTTTTTTTAATGAATGAAACACATTTTTTGAAAGCTTCATTTAAGGAAACAGATTGCCAAGTTTTTTCTAGCCAAAAACATTTATAGATCAGAAGTAATTTTGAGGGCATTAATGAATGTTACAGATTTATACTGCTAGATGAATTTATGCAGATTTCAGACATTAACAATAAAACTGGATAATTAAGAGACTTGGAACAGACTGTATGAATTAACACATCTTCATGTCACTCTATGGCACACTGCATAAATGTATAAAATTATTAAATCAAAGTAAGCTGTGATGAAAATAAATTGAAAGTACAAACACACCTTTGACCGTATGTTGTTCAAAAGTGGCAGCGTTGTGTTCTTGGGTCCACAGATCTGAAGTACATTAGAATTAATGATAAACTCTTTTACTATTTATGTTGCTCTAATGGCTCTAATAGTGTGCTATCTACTGAATGCATTAAAAGAATTAAAGAGCTCTCTCATCAGTCTTTGCTTATAAAGTAATAATGGGTTTCTTGAGAAAAGTTAGGATTATATGTACTTGTGAGTTCTGTGAAGGAAAATGTTTCAAGATAAATCTGTTTAAAAATGTTTTAAAATGGGGAATTGGCTTCCAATTACCGTTTTTAGTTTAATCTATATTCTCAGTACAGACTGAGAAAGTTATTGGATATGATGTTCATTTCAAGTGATCGATGAGTGAAGAAGCTCCCACTCCTGTTACATCCTTCTCTGATGGGCTGTCAACACCTTTCAACATTTTCTTGACTAGAACTCAACAGAAGAGGTGCAGTTCATCTCAGGATACAACGGCTTTATAGCATCACGGTGTTAAAAAAATAGGAAAATAGACACTTGCCCCTTCTCCCCCCTCCTGGCCCCCCCACACCCCCCTTCAAGATTGCTGGACATTTTATGTCAAAAAATTAAGATGGAGACCTAAGTAACAATAATGCAGAAGGTTTAGGGAGCTTGCTTATATTCGTATGAGAAAGGAAGGGAAGGGAAGGGAAGGGAAGGGAAGGGAAGGGAAGGGAAGGGAAGGGAAGGGAAGGGAAGGGAAGG
>WTXV02058691.1:8929-22861 GCA_009823435.2 Nymphicus hollandicus | reverse complement strand
ATCTACTCTATGCAGAGTTTCTGTTGTGCAGTTTTCAACATCATCTTTTCCTTCAAGTTTAACAGCTATAGTAAAAAATCAGCTTCTTGTTTTCTAGAGCTTTGTGACACTCCTGCTGTTGCAATAAATAAATAAATAGCATAAAAAATAAACAACATAGTTAAAACTTTTCTTAAGGGTTCTTATGAAAGCCCTGATATTTCAAAAATAAAACCAGAATTTACTTTCCCATGTAACCTTTTTGGGCAGTTAAAATTCTCAAATTGTTTTACAGGCAAGATAAATTATTTTCATTGGTGGAAAAAAAGGTACTGTAACAAGAAACTATTTTATTATTTTCATATACAATATGTGGTTTTCAAAATTATGGAAAAGGTGATTATTGCAGTCAGCTTGGAATTTATCCTAAAGTTTACTGCCTGGAGTTCACAGAATAATGGAATTGTTAGGGTTGGAAGGGACCTCTGGAGATCATCTAGTCCAACCCCCAGCACATATTGTGAGCTTTTTTGTACTTCAATAAATGCATTTCATGTAAATGTATCCAGACTTTTTTTCTTCCTGACTGTCTAAGACAGGAGATAAACTTGTCTTTGTAGTCACAAAACTGAGTTAGGGTTTTTTGTCTAATCATTAATATAGTTCTTGAAAGAGCTTAAAGATATTAGGTGACCAAATTTCAGTGGCTGGCAGTTTACACTACTTTTCCTTTGAAGATCCTCATAAGAATTTTTATCATATGTCCCCAGAATGTGTGAATCTTTGAAGTCTTGGTTTGGTTTAGCATGAGAAATGCAGAGGAGTTAGTGTCTTTAAGACAGAAGTCTCCATTATTGAGAGGTAAAAGAGGTAAAAGACTGATGGGTTGTAACACTTGTCTTTAATGACATTTGTTCACTCCTGTCTCCTGTCTTGTGTTTCCTTTCATACTGGATTTTAATCTCAGTCCTGCACCTTTCTTTGTTTTAGTATCTCTCTTCTTTTAGCTAATGCTTTCCTATTTTCTGTGTGTTTCATTGCCTGTTGCGCAACTAATCTTGGCACAAAGACCTCTATCAGACACAAGCAAATTCTTTGAAACACATTTTTTTTCACATCTGGATTGGAAAATTGTGAAAGTATGTATATGTTGCTGATAGAATTTCGCCTTTCTGGAAATGTCTTATTTCAGCTGTAACTTATTATCCAATAGTTGCTGAAACCAGAAATAGAGTATCATGAAGCCTGGCTGACACTTTCAGTTTTTCCACATGGTGTACTTATCTGGCAGGTGTTGTGATGTCCTAGGGATTTGGCTATAGAAGATAAGAATTAAGAAATGTTACAGAAGTCTGCCTTAGATCTGAATTGTACTATTATGGGAAACTTACTGGTACTGTAACTATTGTAACTGTTTCCTTAATGCATTCATTTTCTTCCTGGAAGTGGCTTTGCTAATTATATTGGAATATTTTTTGTTAGCTATTGCTTATGTTTGTTGCAGATGATTAGAGGTATTAAAATGTACTGCTTTGCTTAACCCCTTCCTCAGTTTTGTTGAGGTGACCTTTTTGGGTAGTGTCTGTTTTATTGTGTGGTAATTCTCACTTGTATCAGCAATCAAAAGAACCCAATTATAATGTTGTTTAGTCCTTCAGAGGAAATTGAACAAATAGTCCTTTACAGGAGGAACCATACCTGAGAGTTGCCATCTCTCCTCCTCTTTTCCTACCTTTTTCCTCCTTACAGCAGACAAATATTCTTTCAGTTTGTCTGATTTAAGGGTGGGTTGGTTTTTTGGTTGTTTTTTTTGGGGGGTTTTTTCCTAGCTTAAAGGCTAAGTTTACAGTTACCACTTTGTTTATTTGTTTTGTTATATGCATTAAATAGTCTCCTTAATAGTTAGTACTTCTCTATGTATTTTTGTGTGGATTCACTGTCTAAAATAGTATGACCCAGCAGATCAAGGGACATGGTTACTCCTATCTGCTCTGTTACTGTGAGGCTGCATATGGATTACTTTTGTCCAGTTGTGTCCCACTCAGCCCAGGAAAGATCCTGACAAGTGAGAGTGACTCCAGTGGGTGACCACCGGCTTGATCAGGGGCCTGAAGTAATTGATGTACAAAAAGAAGCTGAGAGCAGGTTCCATTCAGCATGGAGAGGTTGAGGTAAAAGAGTCATCTAATAGAAGTTTTCAGCTAACCTATGGGTGGTTAGCAGATAGGCTGAGTCAGGCTCCTCCTAAAAATGTATGGGCAACAGGCAAAAGCTGAGCAAAGGAAAACTCGAGATATGAGAAAATAATTTCTCAGTGAAGGTGGCCACACACTGGAATAAGTGTGCAGTGGTGCTGTGGAATCTCCTTCCTTAGAGGTAATGAAAGCTCAGTGGGTAAGGCCCAGGGCAACCTGACCTAACTTTGCACTTGGTCCCCCTGTGAGCATGAGGTTGGACTTGAACAACTTCCAAAGGTCCTTTTCTTCCAGACTTGTTCTGTGATTCTAGGACACTTTCTAGTTGAGATATTCAAACTGATCACTCTTAATCTCTTTTATAGTGAGCTACTGAAATTTTCAAAGGAGTGAGGAATCTTTTACTCTGCTGTACAAAATCTTGTCCATGTGTGAACAGAACTGGACAATTTGTTCCAGCTGAAAATTCATCAGGGCCTTCTATAATTAACATTTCTGTAAAGAAATGCCTTGCCTGTTGCAGCCCAGAATGATTTTTAATAGATGCATTCTCTCAATATCCTAAAACCATTTAGATGCATTTTCTTGGCATCCTACAGCCATCTTGGCATGGGCGAATATGGGCAGATTCTATTCAGGTCCTCATTTTCTCTTCAGGTCCATTCATTTTTTTCCTGTTAGGTACTTAGAGATTTACAGGTAGGTTGCACACTGTGTTGTAATAAATGCTGTCAAATCTCTACTCTGAACTGCTAAATCAGTCTGGATAGGCTTAAAATGAGAAGTTGCTTTCAGGAAAAGGTGAGGCAAAAAAACCCGACCTGTGAAGTCAAACCTGTGTATCTTGGCTTATGGAGACTTAAAAGGACTTGATTTAAATTAAGCAGGCTTTACTTAAGAAGTCATTTTAAGGTAACAAAAGAAATATTTTTATTGAATTGTAAAGCTTTGAAATGCTCTCTGAGGTGGACTTAGAGCATGCTATAGCTAGCAGCAGTCATCTGAACTTTGTGGAAACTGTTGAGCATCTTGGTTTGCTCTTTGGATTTGTTTTGAATGGTCAGAACTCAGCTCTACCTATCACCAGACAAGAATTTTTCTCAAAACAAAAAAGTAGTTAATGTCTTGTGCATTTTTAAGTAATATCACTCAACATTAAAAAATGGTAAACATCATCTTTTCTGAAAACGCACTTTTGACTTCATAGGAAAACAATAAAAATGTAATTGTTCATATATGTGCTCTTTTTAACAGATTATGGAAGAAACAAATACACAGATTGCTTGGCCGTCAAAGTTGAAGATTGGAGCAAAATCAAAAAAAGGTATTTTAGTCTTTGTTGGGGTTTAGGTTTGGTGGGGTTTTTTTGTTTGCTTTTTGTTTGTTTTTTTGTGTGTTTGGGGGTTTTTGTTTGGTTTTTTGGGGTTTTGTTTGGGTTTTTTTGAATGGGGTGATATTGGTTGTAATAAAACCAGAAAATAAACAATTCTCTTTAGAGTCACCCTATAAATACTGGGCATGTGAAATATTTTCATTTCGATCTATTGTTTGCATAAGAATTTCTTGTTAAAGAAAATTAACAATTAATAATTTCTTGTTAAAGAAATTCTTCTTAAGAATTTCTCTCAGCTTTATATAGGTATTTAACATACAAACCCACTGTGAGTAGCTTGCACTTCTACAAGTACTGTATTATCAATACTATTCTACTTACTGTCTTTTAGCATGTGTGCTTTCTTCTGTGTAATGCTGCATCTAATCTGAATAATTTATTTTACAGCTGTCAAAAGTTAGTCTTGCTGGTAACACTGTAGATTATTTCTGTGAGGTTTTATGTATAGTACAAAGCACTATATATAGAGTACAAAGATGTGTTAGTTAAGCCCAGTTAGAACAATGCATACTTATCATGTCCCTGACAGAGAGAGTCTGTATGCTTTTTTGGTTCCTTTAAGAAACGTAAGTAGACCTATTTCTTAAGAATGGCCAGTCTTATAGGGGATTTTTAAAATTATACTGCTTTCGAAGTACAGCCTGTTGATGTTAACCAAGTATACAATCTGGAACATCTCTTTTGAAATATGCCTTCTAGTTCTGTTCTTAAGGAATCATAACTGTGACTGAATTAAGTTAATATTTAATTTCTCTTCTGCCAGAAAAATTAAATTGAGAAGGGTTTTTAACATTGCATGTATTTCTGTTCAGGCTGATACACATTAAAAACCAAGAAAGTGGAGTTTAAATAATTTCTCTGTACATTATATTTCGAATGCATAGGTGAAGATGTGGGCAAACAACCTTTGTAAATGAAGAAGGTCTCAAGGGAAGATAAATAATCTCTTTAGAAAGGTGCAGGATTAATAACACTTTTATGGTGTAAAGTGATATTCAGTCCTTGAGGTACTTCTCCATGTGGTATTGAAGTACAAACTGATTTATTTTTTCTTCACTTGCATGGAAAAATTCTCACTTGAGAGAGGAGAAGTGGGTAAGGAATTCAGAGTGGAAAAATATACAGGTGTTTTATGTATATACTCATATGTGGAACTAACATTTATAGTAATGCAGGAGTGACAAGGTCTCTGTGCAGACCTCTGCTCTACCTGTAGTGTTCTACATGCTTTCTGCCTGAGGTGCCATGAATTGAAATATATCTTAAGCTCCTCAGGAAATTGAGGTAGGAGCTGTTTTTTTCTTTTGAGGAGATAAAAGAAAAAATAAAGTAGTACCTTCATTTAGGTGAAATTTAAATGAGCCTAGTTCTGAAGATGAGAAGCATGCATGAAAGGCCATGAACAGAGGGCTAAGAAAGGTGGCTGACTGGTATTCTGGATTGGTACTTAGGGATGCATCTTTATGTGTAGATTAATTTAGCCTTCTTATTAGTTATTTCAAAAAGAATATAATGTTAGATTTGTGGTGAAGCTTTATCAGTGTATGGAATGAATTTGAATATCAGGGGAAATAAACCAGCTGAAAATTATGAGCTGATAATAAAACTAAAAATTAAGGGGAGAGAACACAGTACAGCTGGGCATACTGAGTGCATCTGCAGTGGGAATTATTATCTTGGAAACTCTTTATGCCAAAAGAAAATTTAAATACTGATTGGCTGCAAACTAGGCATTTAAGCAATATACTATACTATTAAGAAGAGGTTTGAAATGCCTGTGGACTGCAGAGTACATCTAGAATTAAGCCTTTTACTGTCTGACTAGCTTTGCTCTGGGAAGTTGTGTATGTATACACCTAAGATAGATAGTAAATTACAGTATGTGTACAAAGAACCCCTTAACTTAGAGGTTCCTATTTCTTGAGAAGTAAAGTGTAGTTTATAAATTCTGTTTACATGTGGTATCAATTGTTTGCGTTTCTGTAACTTCCCATTTGCAGCTACAGCAGCTGTTTATATAGGGAAAATCTCTAAGTGTTTAACATACTCTAGCTTCATTTAATGACATATTGTGATTAAGAGAGTGTGCAGCAAATAATTGGCCAGCTGTCTGGGGACTTGAACTCAGAACATGCTGTCTTTCCCCATCCTGTTGGCTGGGAACTGAGTGCCTGATAAGCAGTCATTCAGTTAGGGAGAAGCAGTTACAGATGGACAGTCTTATGCCCCAACAAAACACGGTACCCTATTGTAATCAAGTGATACCAGATTTTTTTATATAGCTTTCCAGTATGATTTGCCAGTTTCAGTAGCTTTACATTCTGTGGATATATGTTGTGGCCTTTGGTCATTCACAGCTCTCCTCCCAAAAGACAAGGGGTAAAAAACAATTAGTAAGACATGTCTAGCTGTAGTGTTTCTGTCATGTTGTTCAGTCTGTTATAAAATATTTAGGGCCTAATGTGGTGTTCTTACTGCTTAAAAATTGGTTTTAATTTAACATCTTTGATACTAAATCAATAAAGTCAGAATAGGTATTTTCTCTCTAATTGTAACTCATAGGTATTGAAATTTACAGACAAGGTGTGCATAATAATCTTCAGATCCTTGATGAACCTGAAGTTCTGTTCAAGACCTAGAATCTTATAATTCTGTGGGGAAAAAACCAACAAACCCTTACTGTGAAGCTGAAGCACTGAGACTAAGTGACTTGCAAGTTCACAGAATCATAGAATGTTTTGGGTTGGAAGAGACCTTAAAGATCTTAGTTCCAACCCCCCTGCCATGGGCAGGGACACCTTCCACTAGACCAGGTTGCTCAAAGCCCTGTCCAACCTAAATCTACTCTTTCAGTTCCCCCTTATCCTTTCACTACATGCCCTTGGAGAAAGTACTTCTCCAGCTTTCCCGTAGGCCCCTTTAAGTTGCTAAATCGGGGGGTTTTTTCCTAGTTACATAGATTACAACTTTTAAATTGATGACTGTGAAGTACTACATATGAAGTGTTGTCATGGTAATTCATCAACTCAAATTTGATAAATATTTTCTGAAGTTTTTTGAATTGCAGAAGACTGATGTCTGGATTTAGCATATGCAGAATTTAAGAGAAATTGCTGACAAAAATTTGTTAAATATGAAATTTATAAAATGGCTCTTTGCAAAGGCTAGAATTAAAAAATCAGTTATCAACTTTCAACAGTTTCATAAAGAGCAAACCAGGAATTTCCTGGTTTTAATGAGCACCAGATGCTGCAGTCTTGCTCTACCAGTGAGGGGTGATGAGGGTTAAAGTATTTTGAAAGATGTATTTAAAAAACGCACAAACAAATATAAATCTTCCAGTAGCATCTTTAAGCAAGCCATTTGTTCAGGTTGACAAAGAAATTCCATAACATTAAGGTTTCAGAGAGAAGTTAAACAATTTAAAGAACTTCTGTAATGACTGATTCCTGTCCAGCCATAATGAAACACTTGGCACCGGCATGGTTTGCTCTGTTTGCGTGGGTGCTGAAGGGTTCAGGGCATTAAGAAACCTCATTTCTGGAGATCTCAGGTCTTCTGTAGTCTGGTGAATTAATGGTCAAACTCGGAGACACTAACTTTTCTACCCATTTCTCTTTTGCTCTCAACATACTCTTTCACTCTGTTACAGTTACTGTTCCTTAGGAATGCAATTAATTGTCCTGAAAAGATATATTCAGCAGTATAAAAGTTGAGATTAGATTGCCAAATCATAAATGGTGAGATGTTACTGTTCCACAAACACTTTCAAAGCAGGAACAAGCTAATGTCTTTTTTCCCCACTTCTTTCCCAAAATACTGACCTGTCCTCTCCTTCTGCTGTGCTATTACTGCTGCTTATATTGTTGCATAGGGAACCAGGGTGACTTAAAGTTAACCATAGGTAATTTTTACTATTGAAGAAGGGATTTTTGTGCGTTTGCTAGCTGTTTTAACCCAAACTGTGTCCTCAGTCTGCTTCACCATATGGTTGTATGAATATATAGTGTTTAATGCATTGGGAACAGGCAAATATGTTATTCGGCAGCAGTGCTTCTTGAGGGTAATCAAAGGTGCTCTTTAGGAAACTTAGAAAATGAATATATGTGAGTTTATTTTGCCTATATTCCTTATTCTTTTTCCTTCTTTTATACCTTCCCTCCCCTCCTTCAATACAGGTGTGCGTGTCTTTGTATTTCAACAGTCATAAAGAAGTTGGGCAATATGCATGTGCTCAGAATGCAGGCAACCTTGAAATAGCATTTGGGTAATAAGCAGCATAAGAATAATTTCAGCTCCTGGGAACTTATTGGCTCTAGGCAGGAATTTATTCAGGCAGTTAGAGCAGGAAAAATTTTGGGAGGTTAAAAAAGGTGCTAAGTGGAAATGTAGAGTAAATTGAGCTTCAAGCACAGGGATAACTGTGGGGTCTCGTTCACTGTTCACTTAAAAAGAAAAATAAATACAAAACCAAACAAACAAAAACCCCAGAGAAAAACCCTGCTTTTACTGTGCTTCTGTTGCTCTTTTTTCTAAGTGTTGTCTCCATATTTTCATGTTACTTCTCCTTTCTCCAGATTACAGTCTCCAGCTCTTCTTGATCTACGTTATCTGTTGAAGTTACCCACTTGTTTCTCATCTGTGTTTCCTAGGCTGCTCCTATTTCACTTATCTGTTCTTTCAATTGCTGGTTTTGGGGTTTGTTGGGTTTTTGTTTCCTCTTTATTTTTTTTTTTTTTTCCCCCACCCCCTCCTCTAGTTACTGATGCATTTTAAGGTGGTTAAGAAAAAAAATCTAGTCCATGTTCTGTTTGCATATTTTTTCTCATCCGATTTTATTCTTTCATCTTCTGTTTAAAAAAAATCAAGCTTCAGTAACTTTAAAACCTAAACTAGTTTGCTATTAAAATATTTGATGTGCTATTTTTCAGTAGCATCTCTCAAAGGCAGGTCAAATAACATAGCATGTCAAAATCATATATAAGGAGAATGACAAGATGTTAGAAAACATAATGGCATTGAAGACTTCAGAAGGAGGGCAGCAATAAATAGGAGTGGGCACTGCTGACTTAAGCTACTGAGACTGAAAAATAAAGTTAGGAACTGTAAAGCCATAATTGAGGCAAATTTATGAAAAATTTCAATCAGATTAGTAAAATATTCATATAAATGTCAGTTAAACACAAGGGAAGAGCTTTTCACATTCTGGGAGGCATTATGACAAAAACTAGGGACTTTTTTTTGTTAAAACAAAAATGTCACTACGTGGGGAACTTAAGGCCAAACTTGCATGCGTTACTGTTGTAGATATCAAAAGTAAGCTAAAAATGTAGTCTCTGTATGTTTCTTCATACCTTTAAGTCAACTTTGAATTATTTCTCAACATTGTAATAAAAGATGAAGTTTACATTTTGAGAGGAAGAATGGAGGGAGAGAAGATGGGGTGTCAGGCTGCGCAGCCTTTGAATGTGTACAGATACGGTGCTGGGCTAATTACTCTTTTGTCATCGGTTTTCTGATAAATCTTCAATCTGATTTATGCTTTTTGGATAATTTTTTTTCTCTTTAGAAATACTTAATGTTCCTAATTCAGTTAGTCAACCAAACATTTAAAAAAGAATTAAAACTTATTTCGATGCTGATTCTTAGTGACATACCATACATGGAGAACTGGTTAACTTAAGAGCAGCTCAGCACTGTACTTGTCAGTTTTTGTCCCATGTGCAGAACTTCATAATTTAAACATGTTTTCCATGGAGAGATTACATCATTTCTTAAAACATGAGTGTATTCCTGACTGTTATGCAATATTGCTTTCAGTATTGGAATTGAGCAGAATCCCACACTTGTACGAAGGACAGACTGCTGTTCCCAAGTAAAAATTTCAGTGAAACACATGGCAAAGAAAACTATGAATAACACTTCATTTTGTTTGTTCCAATGTATTAATGGATACAAATGAGTCATTGTCAACAGTTATGTTCAAACCCAATAATTTATGATGAAATGTCAGTGAAAATAGAAGAGTTAATGATTCTGTGCAGCAGCATTCTGTAGGAGTTATGTGAGCTTTAAAACAGTATCATAAACTCTTCTAGTGTGTCTACAGGTCCTGCAATGATAAGTGTCTGTGTGGAATAAAATGGTCTTGAACCTCCACTTAAGGAGATTCTCATTACTTTGATGTTTTGTAATAAATGCAAAGTTTAGGGAAATGAATAGATTTCTCTGCTTTCAATTATTGCTGGGATTGCTGGAATGCTAAAAAGATTTCAGTATATACTGCTAAACTGTAAGTTGCATATTTAATCTTTTTCTAAATACCAGGTGGCTTGGTGTACTTCAGGGGCTGGCATGTCTGCAAAGTGCAGTTGTATAATCTGAAATTTTCCCCAAGAAACTGGCCAAGCCTGAGTTTAGTCAAACAAGCATGAAAGTAACTGCAAATTACCTAATAGCTTAGTTTTACTCCTTTGTCATGTAACTCCTTGAGTTGAAAGCTGTAGAGTGTTTCCAGCAGTTTGGCATCTCCAAGACTGAAGACCTTGTAGTTTTAAATATGTAATGCTATGCTATATACGTGTGTGTGCGTAGAACAAGACTGTTAGGATTGCTGTATTTTGAAGTCTTCAGTGGTTCCCTTTTCTCAGGCTTTACATGTACACAATACTCAATTTAGTTGCAGCCAGAATACAGCTTTTTAAATCTGTGTTTTCTTTAAAAGACTTCATTCTTCTGGGCTGCAGATATATTAGTTGGTTTTCCTTTTTTTCAATTCATATATACTATGCCTGCTTTGAATTGTTCTTTAATTTTGTCAATAAGTAAATTAAAACTGGCTGTATATGGAAAACTAGAAGTAGTTGGCCAGCACAGCATCTATTCATTAGCCAAAACCAGGACACCCCTGTTAGGCTTGGAGGTCACCTTCTTACCTTGGCTGTGGGTGAGGAAGTATGTTTCTTATTTGCTTGGCTTCTTTGGATATAAAAAAACCCCAAAACCTGTCCCAAGAAACATAAAAACCAATTAAAAACCTCACAACCTTCCCACAATCCAAACCCCAGTCCAGGGCTTTGAAAACCAATGATTTAAACAGCAAAAGCTGTTCTATAATAAACTCTGTCCCTGTATGTTGCTTTTGGTATTGGCTGCGTTCTGTACAATATCATAAGATGCTTTCTAAAAGTGTTCCTAAATGTAAATGGTAAGGAGGAATTGTTTTGTTTCTTTTTAATCATCTCTGGGGTTTTTTTTTGTTTGTTTCTTTTTAATTATCTCTGTCTATACAACTGGCATCTCAAAACACGACCAGAAAAAAAAACCAACCTGTTGTGGTACTCCATTAAATTTGAGTTGATCATGTCAGCCTAACCTTGCTCTGCAGAAACCAGAAACCTCTTTGCTGTTTGCACAATGTAGTGAGGGAGTATAATATTAGGTTTTTAATATTTGGATTGCTGAATTATTCATGGAGAAGATCAGTAGAGTCTGGAAAGTTAAAACGAAGGTATCTATGAAGGTATGCATTTATTTTTATATATAATGGAGGAAAATAAGCAACTTTTCTGTGAATATAGATTCTGAGACTAGGAATATTCTCTGACTTCTTCATATAGGTTTAGACAGATAATGAATGCAACCTGGACATAGAAATTTATTCTATACACTCAGTTTAGCAGATTGAGACTTTAAATATTAGGGGAGAAGGAAGGGGAATTTACATCTGTATACAAACCTGAGCTACTGCATCACAGACTAGCTGAGGCTGCAAAGGACCTCTGGAAGTCATCTTCAGTACATGGGGTTTTTTTTGTGGGGGGAGAGAGGTTTGGATTTTTTAGGAGGGGTTGTGGTGGTTTGATCTGTGTGGGTTTTTTTGTTTGTGTGAGGTTTTTTGTTGGTTTTTTCTTCTTTAATTTCTCTTGGGGAAAAAAAAAAAAAAAAGTTATATATTTGAGAGATGGTTTAGGTTTCATGAAAACGCTTTCTTACAAAGGCTAAATTTCTCAATTACACTTGATTTGATCCTAATTTTTTAATATAAAAAGAATCCTGCTACTTTTCTCAACATTATGCCCAGGTAAATTGTGTTGAAAGTCTCCATGTGTATAAGTTCTAAAAGTCTGCTTATAATTTCATTCAGTTTTAAAATGACAATCCCTTCATTCATAACCATATATAACCTTTAGAACCACATAAAAATGATGTGGTGAATTAAGGAAAATAGTACTTAATGTGCTGGAGTTGCTTGTATGCTTTCTAGTACATGTAATTGGAGCTACCTTACCAGTCTTTAAGCTTAATAAGAATACTGTTTACTATAAATTGCTGTAAAAAGTTAAAAGGTTGTGTTTCTGTAAATGCTATAATGCATTGAATTAGAAAAAACCAAACACAACAACAAAAAACCCCACAAACCCAACCAAATACAGTGGAAGAGAGTGAACATGGATATCATAAACTAATTTTCCTATCTTAAATTCAATACTATGAAGTAACTTAATTATCTTAAAGCCTTAAGATTCAATTAAAAAAAAAAAAAAAAGGGTGGGGAATTATGAGGCCTTTGGAGACCTGCAGTGGTATATGGAGCATTATGACAAAATTCAGCTTCTAATCCACTAGGGTGCTTTTGAAATTTTTGCTAACTGTCCTGCAAGGCTGTAGCATAACTCTTGATAGGAACTGAAAACATATGGAGTCATGTCCACTTGTGAGCAACCACAGCCCGTTCTATCATCTTTAACTGGGATGTAAAGTGATGCAGAAAAGAGAGCACCTAAACCACTTGAAATGCTTAGATGAGTTTAAGTGCTTGAGAACAAAGGTAACTTTGGTTCATGATCAAGTTGTAATTCTATTGTCTCGCATTGATTTTGGTGCAGTTGAATAGATACAGGTTCAACTGCCCAATGTCCTGCTGCTTCTTACAGAGAATTTGACATACTGCATACCAGAAGGAACTCTGCCAGCATTACTGATGCTGATCTGACTGGTTTAGGCTCTAACAGTGCTGTGGGGTGCCTCCCCTTGTCCATGTAAATTGTCACCTTACAGGGCAAGGAAAATAGTCCCCTGTCAATAATGGATCTGGTAAAATGGGTGGAGCTGATGCTTTGATGACTGCTGTAGGCACCTGTTTCTTCAGAGGAGGAGCTCTCCATCTGGTTACATGGGAGTCAAGGAAAAGGTACTATAAGATCAGCTTTTGAAGTTACTCCACAAATCTTTCCTAACCATAAGTGGAAACAGGATCCTAGTGTATCAGTTTGAGACACTTCATATAATAGTAGTAGACACAATAGGTTTTGATTGGTGAATCCCTAGGACAGCCTTATTCTGTATGTTATGAATAATGATAAAGCTGCACCTAGTTATGCATTTTCCAAGTACTTGTAAAGGGAATGCTGGTAACTACTTATGCAAAAAGGATGAAATCAGGGGAGACAATTGTTTTCACAGCTGCTAAACAGTGCAGTTTTGGTCTTCTCTCCTGCCTTACTGCATGTTTAAGGTCTGTCCCTCTGCCTCCATAGCTACCTGCTAGGCAGCATAGACCTCCAGCCTGGCATGCCCTCGTGTCAAACCCACTGATGGAGAGGGCATTCAGGACTACTGGTTTATTGAGCCCTGTGCTCTTTTGTCAGCAGAATTTTTCTTAACGCTATTTAAGTTTGGTTCCCTAGGTATAAAGTTGTGGGTCTGACAATACCAGTTCAGAAAAGGTTTTCTTAAAAATCTTGGCATTTAAATGACTTTTCCTTGTTGGTGCCCATGACAACAGAACCATTGGTTTGAGTATTCTGTGTCAGTTCTCTATGCATGAAGCAAAATTCCTTTGCAGCTTTTATTTGACCTCACTAAAACCAAGAAAAAGATTCATGCTGTTATGCAGTTGTTCAGCTGGTAACAGTGCAGATAAGTAGAGTTTTTTTAAAGTATGCTCATGTTTTAGAAGCACCTGAATTTCACAACAGTATGTTTCTCCATATTCAGTAGTAGTAGTCAGATCAGATGAAAAAGGTTTGCTCTGTTGTAATGTTTCTTGAAAATGCTAACAAGATCTGAGGGGGGTGGAAGATAATTTCTTCTATCTGCAGTTGCTTCATAAAATAAAACTTCAATCAGATCTGCCACATGATGTGGGAAATTGCAAGTTTTTTTCCTGTTCCTTACAATTGCATTAAACTTATATTTGTGCTTGGCCTTTCTAAAGCAAAAGTAATGCCTTTTTGCGTTTCCCCATAGGTATGCATGAAATAACTTGCTCAATGGGATATCTTAAGTAGCTTTGTCTATTTTTTTTTTTTTTCTTTTTTGGGGGGGAAGGGGGGGGAAGGGGGGTGAATAATGCAATTTAGG
>WTXV02058682.1:4904-21842 GCA_009823435.2 Nymphicus hollandicus | reverse complement strand
GCAGCCCCTGCTGCAGGAGGACCTCCACCAGGGCGCACCGAGCGCAACCCTGTCCATGTGCATCTTCGCCTCACAAGACCAGTGCAGACACTTTATACACCCCGAGCTCTGCGCTGCAGCCTCCCCTCCCATCGGCTCTGTCTAGTGCCGACGCTGCCACCGCCGAGCTCCCAGACCGGGCCTGGCCCTGAGGCAAACGCTCCCCTTGCCGCCCCCTGCCCGCTCGCGCTGCCGGCGCCAACTGCTGCGCCACGAGCTGCTCCAGCGCTCCCTGGGGCGGATTTTACCCGCTCAGGGCGGGGCCGTCCCTCCTGGCACCGCCCCCTTTGAGTCCCTGCTCGCCTCAGCGGAGCTGCCGGCTCCTGGCCAGGGTCTGGCGAGGGCTGGAAGCTCCCTCGGTGGCTGTCGCCGCTCGGAACTGAGGCTCCTGCACGCCGGGTTTCCCCTCGCTCCGGGGTGGAAGGTGTTCTCTCTGGAGCTGCTCACCTCGGCCAATCACCTCTTAGGCCACTGAGGAAGTACCATTTTGCCTTTTTGGACAGGCACTCCAAAACACATGGTAATCACACTGACACATCCATAGAAAGTGTAAGGGAGATTCTGAGTCCCAGTGTTATCCACTTGACCACAAAGCCTGTGTCTTGACTTACCTAATGATCTGCTACCTGTGGTCCTGGTTGACTGATCATTCAGCTTGGCGCTACTTAGGGAATGGCACATACAAACAAGGACGTAGGAGGCTGTGGTGGGGTTAGCCCAAGCCCAGACCTCACATGTAAGTGAAGCTATCCCACAGCCAGGACATCAGAGCTGCAGGGTCCCATAGCCAGGGCATTAGAGCTGCAGGGTCCTGCAGAGCAGGGGTAGCCAGTGCTTCTCTGTCAGAAGCAGGTGAAGCCATGAGCTGCTTTCCCCTGTAGGACCATTGCAGAAAGAAATGCCTGGAGGAGCTAAATGAATTGCAGTGACTGATAGGGTGAAAGGATCTCAAAATCACACAGGATTTCAAGTTTTGGAATCGTATTTGGTACAACTGAGTACAGAGTGAGAAACTCTGTCCTTCCTCCGTTAACAAGAGGTTTTAGGAAGGTTCAGTCATAGTCTTTTGTAATTGCAAGGAAACATAACGGTTCTTACTTCATATTACCGTTCTTATCTCCTTAAATGGCAGTCAGTGGCAATCAGCAATATGTCTGTTTATGTTCACATAAACCTGGCTGAGCCATTTTTTTTATAGAAGTCATTAAGTCGTTGAGAGCATCTTTGCTGTGTAAGGATTCAGAGTCAATGTACAGAGTGTACAGAGTACTTTCTACCCTTTAGTAGCGCACACATGTGTAGTCCCACATTTATTCTGTGGGACAGGCTGGAGCATCTCCCCTGCACAGCAATGCCTGGCAGTGCCTCATGGTGAGGAGGAGAAGCGTTATCCAAGCCCAGTGCTTGGTCCATCTGTTCAGCGTTATCCAGACTGTCTGCCTTCAGCAAATGCCATATGCAGCAGCTCAAGGATGCACACTGACATTGCAGGGGACCCCCAGGGTCTGCCAGGGAGAACAGGCATCCTATGGTTTACACAGGTGTTACTGTGGCTTTTCAGGCAAAGCCAAATTCCATTACACTGTCTCCTTATGATGAATACGTATGGATGGGAAGGCAGGTCAGTGACAGACACTGGCCTTGCAAGGCAAATCCTGCAGCAGGTTGGCAGTCAGTAGTGAAAAGAGATGGGAGACAGGTACACCTGCAGATGCCAGACTGTTTGTCTTCTGGGGATGACTTGAAGATGGCCAGTTTGCAACAGCTGTGGGCAAACAAAAGGCAGAATCAAACTGTTAGAAGCTGAGGGGCTCAGATTAAAATATCAAAACTGGGAGTGAAGAGCCCCAGTGAGCTCATTAGACACCATGTGTTGTTTCAGCACTGTCAATCATTCTTTTCACATCTGATGCATGGTCTGAACATCAAAGGGTGAGTGAAGGGAGTCTGAGCCAGGCATTGTCACCAGACTACTTTATATGAAAGATCATATGTGCATCCCTTTTCCATTCTTTCAACCTCCAACATCTAAAAATCCCACTATCCAGAAAAGCACCGCCCCCTACTGTTAACTATATATAGAAAATTCCAGTCCTTATCTGAAACATCAACCATACCCTTGATAACCAAATGACTATACTGCAAAATATGCATGACCTCTAAGCGTGGGTATAAAGTCTGCTGCACACAAGCAATGCTATGGAGTTATCTAAGGAACCGGGAATGTTTGAAGGGTAACTGCTATATCCAGCATCACCTCCCCAGGGTCATGCTACCACTGGCCTCCTTCGCCAGTGCAAAATGGGATGCTGGGGGCTGTAGCATGAAATCTGAGTCATGACTGCAGCACTCCTGCATGGCTGCAAGTGGCTTTGCTGGCTGGACAGGATGTGGCAAAGCAGTATGGCCCCAGTCATGGTCCTCTGGTAAGGAGAGAGGAGGGGTTTGAGCAGAGACATGCCTGAGTTGATTAGCAGAAAAGAGAGTATTTATAATGAGGGAAGAACTTTGGTGTTATTTATTCCCACATCCCCTCACTATCACAGTGCCAGAGCTATAATTGCTCGAACCCATCTCACAGACAAAATACATGTTTCAACAAAAGGGGTTTTTTCCTCTCTCACACCACACATTCCTTCCACATTTGCTTGGTTCCTCTGATTAAATCATCACCTTGTGACCACAGAGGCTGTTTCCAGAATAAATGTTGAGATGAATTGAACATTATCTAATTTAACTGTTGAGTCGAATAAATGCATGGAAGGAATATAACAGAAATTATGAGAGACAAGACAAAACATACTTGTAAATATCTAGAACAGGATATTAAATGATGAATCAAACTTTCAAATTCTCCTTTTGGCTTTGTCAAGCAATCTTTATATTAACATTTAAGAAAAGAGGAGCTATTCTTCAAACCCAAATGCTCCTGAGTCAGTTATATTTTGGTACATTTTTATCCGTATTTTAGGCAACTATGTGCTGAATGAAGCACACAAGTGCTACCCATGTTAATATTCAGAAGGAGTATTGAAGCAAAAGAAAATGAGACTTCAAGTAAAAACTACAGGATATGGCCCATGATGAGAAAGAGTCTAAATGGTGCTTGGTCTGAAATGGCTTCCTGATTTCTTAGCCTGACACCACTCTGGACACTTCAGCTCTGTTTTCAAGTCAGGCTACCATATAAATGCTTCTTAAATTGAACAATGGGGAGGGTGATGTCTAGTTCTCCAGGTAATGCTATGGGACTTTTTCTGTTCTAAAACATCCTCTTGCTAGAAATCGAATGAGAAGGCTTTGCTCTTTTTTAACCTTACTGTGCCTCACCCTTCAGGCCCCATCTTCCCTCAGAGAAAGGCTGGTTCAGTTGTGATCATCCTGTGGTTTGCTCAAGGTGAGATGCGATACAGACTTTTAACTGTCACCAGCCTATGCCCTCTTCTCTTGATTAAGTTTCTGAGTCCAGCTTGGTTTACTTTTGAAAGCCACCCATCCCAGCAGTGGTGGTGGTGTTATGTTTCAGCTGGATTGGTACTCCTGGACACCAGAGGGAAACACTAGACCTTTGCTGGTACCCTTTGCTTGTCAGAAAAGCCTTACAATGGCCAGAATAAAAGACCCCCTGACTTTGAAATATTTTTCTGCTCCCAGATTCAGTGGGTCTGTTAAGCCCTTAAAGCAGTTTGCTGATTCAAGCTTTATATGAATCATCAAACTGAAGAACTCTCTGCTTTCTCGGAGATGTCCGCATTGACTTTCTTTACACCTCACCTTGCCCTCTGAGGTTGGAGAGCTCTTACCAGGCATGAGATCCTGACCCTGGCTGTCTCCCAGTAGCCTTTATCAGAGCTTTTGAAAGTGACTGTCACAGTGTTCATGACAATAATGGAAAGGTGAAGTTTGCTGACATCCATGGCACACCAGAGTCTGTGCTGAGCTTTCAGTTGAGCCTCAGTTGAGACCTCTAAACCAAGTCCTTGCAGATCTACCATAAAGCTCTGAAATTCAGACAGGACTGCATAGCTTTCAGCCAGAATATTTCTGTGAAAGAGAAGAGGGATAAAAAAGGAGAGGTTACTGTCTCATAGGAACAGTCCAATGCTCTGCTGCTCTGTGTGTCTAACCTCAGTTCTTAGGACCTAATGTGAAAAAAGAGATGCCCCTGAGCTCCCCTCTGTGGGTGAGTGTTTTTTCAGTGCCTAAACCTAAATGTTTAAAGATAGGGTTTCTTACTCAATTTGTCTGAAACAGGATTAAACCCTCTAGGAAACACAGTTCCACTTAGAAAGGAATTTTTTTCCTGACTTGGACCATAAATGTTTTTGAGAAATCCAAATGCCATTAAGGGTGTGCCTTTTAATAACTTTTCAGTTATTAAAAACAACAGGGCTTTGGAAAAAGAAAAAAAAATATATCCAAGGTAAAAGCAACTGAGAGGTTTCTAAGATCACGTTATAGCTAACAGGTATTGAAACAGATACTCTTACAAAAGTGCAGCAGGCTGTGTTGGAAAATAGCAGCTCTGTTAAGTTTGTTGTGTTGCACATATACAAACAAGAGAGTTGGAAATCCAAATAGTGAGTTTATTCCTTTTATTTTACAAGCAAGGGGTCACAATCTTTATTTATGGTTCAAAAGAGAGAGGACAGGTAATCACTAGTATGCAAACTATGTGATTAAGCAGGCTAATGCACTGAAAATGGTTCTTGGTGTTTCTACAATATCAAGGAGATGCTTTATGTACATCAAGATACAAAGGATCAGAGTTCACTAATGAGAACAAGTAAACGTGCTTGGCCTACATCAAGAATGCATATTTCAAAATGTTTTGGTTTGCCTTTTTTTTATTTTTATTTTTTTAATAGACCATTTGGGAGCACTCTAGGAATCAAAAACATGTGTGAAAAGACAAAGGCTATCTATTATTTGTCTGAGTCAGAGTTAATACTTCCTTTAGGTGCCAAGTAACAGTATATTCCATGAAAATGAAATATTAAAAACAGTTAATCACATTCCCAAGAAATTAATATACATTAAACTGATCTTTTTTGTAGGAAGAATTAAAAAGCAAGTGCTGAGTTAGAGTTGTTTTAATTTGGAGGCACAATTGCTATTCCAAGCTCTACATGGATCTCAAGACTTCATAATTTTCCATTTTTTTGAGGCTTTCCAAACACAAAATCTAACGGAGGTTAGCACTGATGTTGTGTAGTGCTGACAATCACTGTATAAAAACAAGGATTGACCTTGGAACCAGCAGTAAGTGATGTGCCAGGATTAGTCTCCCTAGTTCTCTTCCTTAAGCACTAGACTTTGACTTGTCAGGTCTCCAAAATGAGTGATACTCAGAGGAGCAGTGGAAGGTACTCTCACCTAAAAGCATCAATCCCCAGCTGTATAACAGATGGGGATCAAACCCCTCCGTTTGAATGGAGGAAGCTCTGGAATCCACTATCTTGGGTAAGCATGTATTCTTGCGGCAGCTGTGCAAAAGTGAGGTGGTAAAATCACCAAAGCAGTTGACAGTAAATGCAGTGCAGTCTGAGTGAGCTAAGCATGCTCTCAGCATTGGCAGGAAAATGAACATCCTCTTCGTACTTGAGTTTTATATATGCCAAATGATTTTACACAAATGCAAATTCCCAGGTAGTTCCTGTAGGAGCTCTATTCCGCAAACATCTCTCTTCAGCATTGCAGCCTTCTGCCATCCCTGAGAGCCTGGTAGCTGGAGAGGAGGAAGGACATCTCCTAGACCCTTTTCACTGCTTGGAGAGCAGCTGTGTTTCATCACTGCTAGCAAAACGGAAAAATTTAGTAAGTAGGTGACCTGGATCACTCTGGAGTCAGACATCACAGTAGGCGCCCAAATCCACCTAAGTCCCTCAGCTGACTGCTCAAATACAGCTCTCTGTGGTCACTTCAGGGGTCACTTGCTGGAGCCAAATAAGTATTCCAAACATAAAGTTCTGATGCTCCTTGTATAAAAGGGATCAGAGTGATACCATATGAAGCTGCATGTCTACATTTACTCTTTTCATCTGTCCTTTTTATGGGTCTCTTATTTATTAAATTGAAGATCTTCCCAACTCTTGTTTTGATACCTTTAGAGTATTGACAAATACATTATTGACACTTTAGCAAGATCGTTGTATGGTGTTTAGAAATTGTACCATTCCTCATCCTTGGAATAATACTTAAAAATGTAGTTCTTTTCTAAAGACTGTAACTCTAGGGAAAATACATCAGAAGATGAAATGCAGCAGAGCATTCTCTGGGGAATTAAGACATCATACTTCACATGTTGATGAAATGACGGTAAAGAATTTTCTTTATTTTAAGAGATCCCATAATTAATACTTAATTGAATAAACAGTGAATGAATTCTCAGTGGGATTTTTCAGAGGTGCTGGGTATTGACTTAACTCCACTTTCATTTATACAGATGGAGAACAATCAGTAACTCCAGTGAGAACAACCCTGGCCAGCACTGCAAAGTCTCCTGCCTGAGGGTGATGGAGGAGGCAAGGAGGGAAAAGAGGGGAAAGGATTCAGTTCTGCAAGGCACCTGCTCAGAATAGTGGCAGTCTTCAGCATCAGATGTTCACAAATCAGCTGCCCTTAACTGAGGAAAATTCAGTCATGCTCATTCAAGTTTTCTTCATCTCTCCTGCCTGTCCTGCTCCTCCTCATCCACCCTGCACCTGTAACATGGAAACTATTGTGCTGCTGGGATCCCAGTGCTAATGTCAGACACATCGTCACTTTGTCACATACAGAGCTTATCCAAACATTCTCAGTAACTGGGGATGGGATGCTGGAATGAGAAACCTGTGACTTCCTGCAGCAAGACTGTGCAGACCTAAAACCAATTCTAATTTTGTATGAGCTAGGTATGTTCAACTATTACCACTCCAGGGACTAGAGTTACTACTGCCTCACATATTTCATTCCCTTTGAAGTGCAAGAGTGTCCCTATACTGGGAGAACCCACTCCTGTGCTTCCTAATTTCTCCCATGTTATTTCTTTTTTAATATTTGCTGTTGCCTTTAAGGCCTTGAGCAGTGAGGATCCAGTTCTACCTCTCATCCTTTATACTCTCCAATTTGGAAACAACCACATGGGGGAAATTTACGCATCATCATCCTCTATAACTGAAGACTTCTTTCCTTTCTTGCATCTAGTTTCAAAAATTGAATGATGTACTAATTCTGACTTTCCATCTGCAGGCACTGTAAACTCCAGAACATCAGGCTATTTTGTGACCTGGTGTTGGAAACTCGCTACTGACTACTTTGTGGGTTTTTTTCCTTTAATCTGTAATAATAGATACAGGAGTAAGTGTATGTTTATGTGCATACATACACACACACACACACAGACACAGAGAAAGACAGGGAAGCTATGACTGTGTTTACTTTGGGATGGAAAAAGCTATAGTTTCTAGCCTTGACTTGGACAATTGAATTTCCCACAGCTTTGTGGGAAATGACTTATATTACAGTCTTTCAATGATTTATAAAAGAGCAGCATGCAAACACACACACAAATCTACTCTTATAAATTCATAAATATATTTTTATGCACTTAAACCCCAATAATGCCATTGTTGTAAAATAACTGCATGAATGACACAATAAGGTAATAAATACAAAATTATGCTAAATCAGCAGCACACCTTGCTCCAGTGGAGGCAAAGGGCATTACTGACTTGCTCCTACATTTTGCTGAGTAACCTACGACTTTCCCTGGAGGTGGAGCACAGTTTAAGCCTCAGTCACGATTAAATCCCTGCGGGTCCCTTCTCCCTTCCTGGAAGAGAGCTGGGGCTGAGCCTTTAGGTGGAGCTCACTTCCCACTGCTCCTGGAAGAGCAGCGCAGCAGCTCCTGTTGCATACAGCTGACCTGGCCCAGCCCTGCAGGAGAAAGCCAGGAATGCGGAGTTAATCTGATTTTCACAGTTCCTGTTAATAACCAGGTTACTCACAAGCTGAACAATGATTTCTTTCAAAAGCTGTTTGAAGATGACTTTTGTCCTGCGTGCACAGTGTTGATTAGTGCATTTAAGGGACATAAGGCTGCTAAGTGGATCCACCTTGGCTAGGCTACATTGTCAGGGCTGGAGGTTTTGTTGGCACCTGGCTACCACTTTAGGATGAGTATGATATCAGAGACTCTATATAGGTCCACACAGCCAGGGAAGCTCCCTTCAGATCTACATCACGTCCCAGTCTAAATGGATCCCATGGACCTTCAGCTCCAGAATGAGACATAGTGTGGCCCAGAAGCACAGGACAGCAGATGCATCTGGCACATTTTGCTGCATGGCTACAAAAGGCTGTGCTGAGCTGTGGGATGGGGAGGGCAGTGTGGAGGCTGTATGACCGGGAGGAGGGCCATTGCACAAGCAGCATGAAGAAGCAGGCTTCTGTGCAAGTTTAGTGCTCAGCAAGGGAAATTTGGCAGGCTTGCATCAGCTGTGAAGTGAGTGGTTCCCAGTTCTTCCCATCCCTTCTGTGAGATCCAGCAAGCCAGAGAGTAGGCAGAAATAAGTGGAAGAAAGCTTTATGCTAGCAGCAAACCCTAAATCAGTAGACTGCAATTAAGTCATATGTGAGGGCTTGCAATTTTGTTTGATAAAGCCAGGCTTGTAAAAACTGTTTATATCACACTGCAAAAGTCATACCAAGCATCACAAGCAGGTCATGTCTTAGCTCAGGAGGATGAAGAAACTGAGGGGAGAGCTCTAGACAGCAGAAGAATGTTCCTTACTTGCAAAACATGAAAAAGCAAAATCAATGTATTCCACTTGTCTTATTAGGCATGTAGCTGCCAGTAATATCACACCATATTCACAGAAGAGCCTGACGTCATCCTATATCTTGCCCACCATATTTTTACACTACCAAGCCTCCTGGAATGAACAGATATTTGGACCGCAAACTTTTACAAATGCAACTTTACACCAAGGCTGTCCTTTTGCCAGCTGTGGGATGGTAAGGATCTTGCCTGGATACCCAAGAGAGATCAGGAGATGCCAAATACCCTGTTGAAACCCTGGAAGTGAATGAAAAGATTAGAATTGTAACAACTGCCCAGGCTTGCTGCCCCAGGGCTGAACTAAAAAATTGGGTGATTAGAACAAACTTAGGCTGTGGGTTCAGTGTGCAGACAGCTTCTCCTGTCTCTGCTGCCAGAGTGGTGATGTGTCTTAACAACAGGGTTGCTCTAATGCTTTTGTCATTTCATGACAGTTTGTGAAATACCATGACTATGAGCTCTTGCTCCTTCTTGTACTTAACGTAAGTTGACATGAAGTTTGGTCAGGGACAAACAAGGCTGATATTGCCAGTCTACAGCTTTGGACAGCAGAATCTGTCTTACAGCATCTGAGTTTATGCAGCTGGGGCAACTAAAGGGGAGGCAAAGTTCAGATATTCATTTAGCAGCCAAGGCCTTTGAAGAGCAGATTCGGTGATACAGCTTCAGCATTGTACTTAAATGATATTTAAGTCTTTACAGCTGAGAATCAGTAACAGGTAGAAGAGGAGATGTAAACTGATGCCTCTAAGGAAGAACTGTCGGCAACCTTGCTATAGACAGAGAAGAGTCCAGAAGTGCAAGAGGCATTTTGAAAGAAAACAAAACAAAAAACAAATCTAAGCCTAAATCCAAACCAGACAGGCTTTGTAATTCTGCAGCCTGCAGAGCTACCCTTCTTTCTTACTTTAGTGCCTGCTTATTTTTGTTGGAATCTCACAAATTCCTGGCCTTCTTCTCTACTTGTGAAAGAAAAAAACAAAAATTCTGAAGATTGTGAATATCTGTAAAACGTCTAATTGTTCAGTGAGCCGTTTTCCAGACAAAACTTCATCAGCGGAAACTACATCTGTACTAAAAATCCTTCCCCATTTTGTGATCCCTCATACCAGTATCCAAACCTCCCTCTCATGCATTTGATAAGAAGTTTTGATAGGAAATCAAGTTGTAAGGGAAACCAAATTTTACCAGTGTTGCTGGTTCATGCTTCTCATTCTGTTATTACTTCATTTTCCTTCCTAGTCCCCTGTTTTTTTCACGTGATAAAGCCCAACTACTAGAAATGCAGGCAACATTAGCAATTTAAGGTGATCTCATAGGCCAGGGTTAAGAAGACTCACCATCTCTTTACACAACAGACCACTACCCACTACAGTAAATAGTTCTGAGATCGGCAATAACAAATTCCAGTGCTGTAGCATTACTCCTATTTGTAGGGTAAATATTACCCTTCTCACTGATTTTCTTCCACACTCTAAAAATGTGTACCAAAACATGACTGAATATAGTGAATACAGCATATCATCCTGTGTGTTATATAGAACTTAGCAGGCGGGGTTTGGCACACAGATCAAAGCACCCAGAACAAGCCTATGTCTAACTTCCTGATTTAGTCAGCAGAGATTGAGCCGAGACGACTGAGTCTAGAATCAACTCACCTGACTCAACATTAATTTATGCGACGACAGATGACACGGACTCCTCTTGTGGGGTGAAAAGAAGACCCTTATTTTACAGACAAGCATGCTTATATACTCTATTTTTAGGTCAGCTATTTTTAATGCTGTTGCTTTTTACAATCTTCCATTGTCTCTTATACAATGCTTCTTATTAACTTCCCTCGCTACAACGTTTATTTCTCTAAGGTCAGTAAATGTATCTTTTACACAATGCTTCGTTTAACTTCTATAGTTAAACCTCGTCTTTCACGGTTACAATGTTTATTTCCCTATCTACAATATGTGCTATCTACAATGTGTGCTGTCTTTCCCATGGCTTCAAAGTCAGGAGATTCATACTGCTGCCCAGCTGGCGGTTTGACTCACTTACCACACCATGGTACACAGGAATCTACAGCAGCTGCCTCAGCCAGACCTTAATTTCCCTAGATAATTGTTTCCAACACAAAGGCAGAGGATCTGCATTATTAAGACTTCACCTGCAGCTGAAAGGAATTACTTAGGCTCCCATATTCCTTGCTATACCTGCTTAGGATTTACTGAAGGCCCTGAATTCTAACAGAGCTTGTCCATATCTTGTACTGAGAGGTCTTCTGAAAGCCCTTATATTTCAGACAGTAGCAGAAGCCAGCTACTCTGAATCCCCTCATCTTTTCACGTTGTGGCTCATCATAACCCTGCTACAGTATTGACTTTTGTTCTTTGCCCTCCCCTCCCCTTTTTCTCATTTTAAACATTGTCAATTTAATGAGCCAAAATGAAGCAAATGGTAGCAGACATGGAAATCTGAGCTGCAATGTCACGCTCAGCAGAGGCTTGACTGCTGGCAAATAAAAATCTGCCCACTCAACATCTCATTTTGATCTTTTGAATTTAGCCACCAAATGCCTATGTCATTTGGATCCAAGAGACAGAGTCATGACGGAGACGTGGTATCATCATCCCAAATGGTCTCGGTCTTGCCCTGTCCTTAAAGCAGTCTTTTTAAGACCTGTGGGAATGAAAACAACTGTGCTGCTCCAGGGAAAATCTAACTTCATCAAAAGTTCCACAAGCCAAAAGTTGGAAGGATTAGTGGTATACTGGGAGGTGGAAGAAAACACACATGCATGGTATGCTCACAAGAATGTTCTACATTTCTACAAAAGCACCTATCAATAGTGCTGGCCACTTTTAGCGCTGTACTTTTATGCATGCAACATCCAACTTTAAGCCTGTAACAATAAATCTGTCTACAGAAATTGTCATTTTAAAGTCCTTCTAATTAAGCACTCTCAAAAAGTTTAGGTTTAGAAAACATATCGTTCCTCCCCTGATGCATCTTTTTCCTTATTAATTTGTAGATGAAGCAAAATGCCTGAAAAAGTCCATAGCTGTTACTGAATGTACCTATTCATATGATCTGAAGAATTTCATGGAGTAGACTTAGACTTACTTTTACTGAAAAGTGGGTCCCCTTTTTACACTGTGTAGTACACAGGGATTCCTTCTGAAGGACATTTCAAAGATGACAGGAGGCTGCCAGGACACTGGTGGAAGAGTCCCCAACAAAGGCAAATATATTTCATACAGGCAGTTGCACTGGTGCAGATTTAAACCCACTCACCAAGTATATATTAGGGCTTTAGGGCTTCATAAATACCTTTAATAGAACAAATAACTTAATGCCCCAAACTCTTGCTGACTGGGGGATTTCACAACAGTTGAGCTTTTGCACAACTTTATCCAAATTGCCTGTTTAGCTGCGTCCTAAGCACAAGGGGGACTTGGCCACAAAGAAATCCTAGCGCATGGAAAAAATGCAACAACAAATCTCTGGCTTTTGGAGTGGGATAAATGAAGTAGCACACATACATCAAGTTCATTGTTCTACTAGGAAACTGCCACAGCGAGCATTTGCTCTGCCAGACATTTAACCCAAATGGCCAGAAGTCAGCTGGATACTTTTATCCAACTTAAGAGGGCTCTTCAGCAGCTCCAAACAGCAACAAAAGGCTTAGGAGCTACCAGCCTGCTGTGGCGTAGCCACACATCAGTACTCAAGTGCCTTGACACAGAGCCTGCAAGCATCAGCACTGAAGATGTCAGTCTTTAATGCTGTTAAGCTCCTGCATAGATGGGTACCAAAGTCACCAGGAACAGCTGCAAGCTGGAGGCCACAAGATAGGCTATAGAGCTGTGGGCTGGAAGCCCCTGTCCCATGGCCAGCTGCATGTTTGCAGCCAGTCCACAGTTACCTGGCACCCTCAGCTCTGACACTGGGTTTCAAAATCTCTCCCTGTGACGCAGCTTCTTTTGTTGACTGTGCATGGCTCACTTGTTTGTCATGCCTTCTCAACTGCAAATTGCTGTGCCAGATGGATCAGTTAGGTTGTTGAGTCCTATGTTACAAGGCTAGGAATAAAACCAACTTGCTTCCTATTAACTACTTTGAAAAATCATGCCTTCCATTATGTTTTCCAAGTTGCCCATAACTTCATCTTACGTATATAATGTATCTTATGTATGCTTGCTAGACAACTCAAATGCTCTATTTCAAAAGACCATGACATTTTTCTAATAGGTAATAAGTAAATAGGAAGAGGAATAGAAATAATAGGAATAAGTAAAAGCAGTTTGTGGTCAGTTGATTTTACAGACTCCAAAATCATTATAAGATCTATAACTACTCCTTCAAAACCCAATTAAAAAAGTTCTGAATAGAAGACATAACTGATATTGACATCTTCAGGCTTCAGTATAATTCAGTCTTATTTAAATTTTTCCAATTCCTTATCAAACAATGACTAATCTTAGAGAAGCCAATTTCAAACAGGAAGTCACCTCAAGAGTTACTGAATTAGACTTGTTTTAAAGGTCTAGGCTTAACTATGCTTAGTTATTATTTCTCCCTCTGAAGGTGTTCTAGAAAATATGACAGCAACAGAAATCTTCATTATCTCAACAAACTTACAGAAATAACACTAACTATAAAAATAGTCAGTCTATTTCATATTTTACAGTGCCTACAGGAATTATAGACAAAATAAAACATGGTCTCTCTATAGTCCAATGATAAAAAAAAAAAGAATAATACCACCTAACAAATGGCTGAGTCTTGCAGAAGATAAAATAAAAAAATTAAATCTGGGGGAGGTATTTGTTTATGTAAAATAATAAAAAATAACACAACCCTATTTCAATTTTAATTATTTTGAATTAGTTTCCTGAGATCTATTGTCTTGTGGTGGTAAAATTAAACTCTCAGGTAAGGATTGAAATGATCATTCATTAGTAAGTACTTCTTGATTTGTGTCATTGGCAATTTTGAATGTTCCACATAGAGAACAATTTTATGAGAATTAGAGAGAGACATCTCACTGGTTTAATGGTCAGGAGAGTGCAAAATGAGCATCTCCAGTTCTGATTCACTTTAGCCCAAGGGATCAGAGATTCTGAATTAAAAAGGAGTAGTAAGTGTTGGGTCCAGACCAACACCTGTAGAACAAGTGTATGCTTTTCAGTATGAGTCATGGGGCTTATACTGAAAGAGTCCTCAGAAATGACCCCTAAACTACCACAGACTCCTTTAATCCCTGGTTTAAAAATAAATCAATAAAAATGTGTATATATATATATAGGGGAAAAAAGAGAAACAAAAAAAGGCCACTAACTGTGGACCCTCTATATGCAAACAAAACCCTTGAAGCAGAATGACAAACCAGACACTGCTACCTCTAGAATCCTGGAAACTGGCACAAAACCTATGGTGGGGGATATATGCAAGTAGTCTGAGAAAGGGGTTACCTCATGAAAGTCTCAAGAGGGGGAGGGAAATACAGGATGCAAAACTTCAGCCTGAGTTCAAAGGTAATCCTGATTGTAACTTTGACAGATAGTTTATCACTTTCTTCCTCAGTCTCAGCCAGGCATCCCAAAAGTTCCTTGTTACTGATACTCTGCTGAAATTCCAAATCCAGTCCATGCTCAGGGAAAGGCCAAAAAAGTTCACCAAACTACAGAATGGGAATATAAATCAGACCAAGCACCACAGAAGAAGAGGGAAAGTTTCCTCTTGCCCCCCTGTGGTGATTGGCAAAACAACTGAAGCAGTCAAACCACCACAGTTCAGAAAACTATGACGAATTTGGTTGCTCACTGGGGAGAGTCCAATCACACTCCCACATTTTTAAGCCTAAAATGATGCAAATTCTGTTCTATAATCCTTTCTACTACCCCCCATGATCCCTCCATCTTCATAGTTCAATTAGTCTGGGTTCCTCACTTCCACTGCAATATTGGGAGCATTATCTCAGAGTTTCATTGCTTGGATAGCCAGACACTTTCTAATTTCTGATTTAAACTTATCCCTTTCAACCAGTATCCTCTCAATAGATGTTAGTCACTCCTGCAAGCATCTTCCTACATAAAGCAGTCATCTTAAGGAACATATTGCTCCGCTGAACAGTAGATTAGCCCCTCTCAGAAAATAAACCAAATTCCCACTCTGTCCTAACTGGCCTTCTCCTATACTACTTTTAATTAATTTCTGATGAATATGACTGACTATACGAAGTGAGGCAATAATGAAGGCAAAGGTAATACTGGTAGACTAAAGTGCCTGAAGCATCATTCTCTCCTATATTTTATCCTAGTGGAGCTACCACCCAGCCAAGTGATCTAGTCAGTGCACTCTCCCAGCATGGGTTCAAAATTCTGCACCCTTGATTTGAAACAATTCACAGCATTGCATAAATAATTTCATTTCAGACAAGATATTTTTACAGGATATCCTTTTCATTGAGGAAAAAACATGCTTTGATTTGTACCCAAATGTGGTTTGGGTTTGCTGTTTGTTTTTTTTTTAATTCAACATCAGCTTTTGCTATTCAACTGGTAAACTATACCCAGAGCCTTGATATGAAATTCTTTTCTCTGTCAGTACTTATTTGTCATTGTGATTAATTTATTTCAAACTTTCTTGTGGACACAAAGATAAAGCTTGTCGTTAAACTCTTGCCTCCAGATTACACATTTTAATTTATTTTTCTTCTTATTATTATTATTTTTAAAAACAAACCACTGTTTAGCCATCTTTAATTTTTTTTTTTGGGAAAAATGTTACAGTTACATCACCATGTACTGAATTTTCATCTGAGATGTAGACATAATAATAGTTTGTATCTCACCCTACATTCAAATACATGGAAGCACTTGGCTTCAGAAAAACACCCTTTAAGCATAATAATGTATATACCGGTGCCCAGTTTTGCAGTCAAGTGGATTTACATCTCTGCTACACTCTGGTCACACTAGAGATAAAACATAGCCTTTTAAAGAAAAAAATTATATTTTTCCCCAGTATACTTTGAACAAGTTTTGAGCAAAAGCATTATTTCCAAACACCTAAGCTTGCACATTCATCTTTATGTTTCAAGCATACACGCACACACTGCATATATTCTTAAAATTCCTGTGATATGTCAACAAAAGCTCTACCTTACAATTTTACATGTATGGACTATTACATGTCCATTTTGAAGCTTTCAAAATTAGCTTTTCATCTTTCCTACTGGCAAAGTGGAGTTCAGTGAGAATGGAAGTAAGAATGCAAGCCATGTAAATAATTTGATCCCAAAATTACTTGTATATCTAGTCGTTATTACTGTTAGAAATGTGCTGCAGATATTAAAATCAGACTTAAACAAAGAGAAAATCTACAACTTTCAAATAAAATTCAAATAAATTCAGCATATAATATTTTTATCCTTATTTTTTCACTCTCCAGATGTAATATGGAGGTGAATTTGTCTACCCAGCAATATACATATCAAATCAATAAAAATGTACACAAGTACCTTTTTCTACAAGAAAGAAGGGGAATGGAACAAGCAGGGGAAAAAAGAATGCACAACATTCAATTTATGATCAAGGTAGCAAGTGACAGCACTAAAAGCCGAAAACCAGTTTCAAACCAGATTTCAGGGTGTAATTTATGTACTGGCAAAAATTGCATTTGGCACCCATATTTTAATACTTGAGCATTTTAAAATGTCTTCATTTAACTTCATAAATGAGCTGCTTTTTCCTTGGCAATAAAAATGTATTTTTTTAAGGTAGGCCACTTGGCAAAGCAATTGAACCAATGTCAGAGTTCCTGATTTTTTATTCTTAGTTAAAATATTCCATTTCCACCTTATTTAGAAAAATCAAGATTTGTAAGTGGTGAAAATCAAGTTATCATTGCTTTAGCAAGATCATTGCTTTAGCAAGATGAAGTCAGGTCAACGGAGCGGTTTGCTTTAGTCGATGAGGAATGGGTTAGAGAGCAGTTGAGCAATCTGGACATCCATAAATCCATGGGTCCAGATGGGATGCACCCGCGGGTGCTGAGGGAACTGGCGGAAGTCATTGCTAGAC
>WTXV02058681.1:10427-27081 GCA_009823435.2 Nymphicus hollandicus | reverse complement strand
GTCAAAACAAAAAAGAATAATTTCAAGAACAGTAGCATGTTAATGGTGTTTCAGTAAGATAAATTAAAAATATTAAAAGGCCACTTTCCAGGCAAAACCTGCATATAGATATCCATATATCCACATATCCATATATATGCTTTTGAGTAAAGAATGTTTGGAAGCAATTTCATGTATTTTTTTAACTGGCTTTCACTGTCCTGAGTCATAATTAATGTGCAAACAACACACAGATTTTTCTAAAACAGCAACCAAATGAAGAGCCCTTGATATAAACGCATACATTCAAACAGAGAAACTTGCCAGTAATATTCCAGCACTACACTTAGGTGCTTGCAAATTAATTACATTTCAGAATCAGGAAAGTGCAGGTGGCTGGTCTAGTTTTACCGATATCAATGTTGCAATCTATTCTTCATTGATAACCAAAGAAAATTTGTTGAAAAGGAGCATATGGATTTACTTCAGACTCTTTTCCCCCCCTAATGTTTAGTGGATGCCAAATATATTTTAAAGTTTTAACACTACTGACCCATCAGGCAACAAAGTGAAAGTGACCTACAGCGTCATCCCCTTGCAGGTATCCTGCTAACCACAAAGTCAAGTGCTCAACATTTCCATTAGCTCTTTAGAGCTTGAGTGCTTTTCTGCTCCTCTGAAAACTGAGCCCTGACATTTATCCGGATGGGATGCATTGCCAAGTGAGAAGGTTTGAAACGATCAGTCAATAATGTTCCTCTTGGCATCAGGAAGGAATTTGAAGTGCCATAAGAGGGAAGGGAGGAAGGGAAAATTTCTGTAGATGCTACTGACAAAAAACAATCTAGTAGTAGAAGGTTTTCTTACTTGCCCAAGAACCTGTAAAAATGAGGTCTTCAGAATTACCTTGATAAACGATAAAAAAAAAATATTTTATTAGTTTATACAACAGTAAGCATACGTAAAAAATATTTTTATTTTTGAGAAGCCAACTTCAGTACTAGAATAGAGCAATCCCATAACTAAAATGTACAACAACTTACTACTTATTATTAAAACCCAAATGTTTCAATTGGTTCTTAGAAATGAGTCTAACTTTCAATACTGCTCTAGCTGTTGCTGTTGCACAATACTTGGAACATGCACTACGTTTCCAAAAAGGCCAAACAGCTCATCTTTAGATTTGTTTAGTATTTATTTTGATTAATTAGCTACATGTTTTAAAGACTGAATTATGCAAAAATTATACAGCAGTGCAAGCTAGCTATAAAATAAATGTGTATTACTCACTTCATAGTGACAATCTGAGGAAGAGTAAATATTTAACTCTGGAACCCTGCTGTCATTCTGAGGCTGAGCAATATGCAGCTTTGCAGAAATCTCAGTCAAAGATGGAATTCTGAAACAGCAACTCAATTTGTAACTGTTGTCCTTACAATCAAAAAAAACCCCAAACATGCCTTAGTCTTCAACAAGTGCACATAAAGCAGACTTAGTACACCAAGTGTTACCACAAGCTACGAGCAAAATGGTATAATGAACTTGTTTATCCTATCACAAAGGACTACATAATATTCTCAATCCACTGCCCCCTGAACTATGAAGGTACTAATGAACATGGTACTAATGACAATAGACAAGTTTAGAATTACTGTACACACTGCCTCACAGAACACGTAAATATGCTGAGTAACAAGAATGGGAAGGACAATTCTCAAGAATACAATTCAGTTTTCTGCAAGTATTATGCTGTTAGAAAATATGGGGGGAAATAGATAGGCATGCTGAAAGCTGGCAGTTTTCCAACCACCTAAAATAAAGTCAGGTTGTTTAGCTGCGACTGAGTGACTCTTGTTTCAAGCCGTATCATTTGATTTTGTCATGACTATGCTATTGAAGCATCTTAGGGCTGCTGTGTGATCCAAACCCTGGCTTACAGGAAGGAGCCAGCATACATAGCAGCCTCTAATGCCCACTCATGAAGGGTCAAAGATTATGCAGAGAATTTCAGACCAGCAAATCTGACTTCCTTTTTGAGCAAATCAGTGAGAACTATTAAACAAACAGTAAATAGTCTTATTCTGAGGAAAAGTCAAAATGACTTTGTCAACAAGGGCAGAAAAGTAAATAAGGAAAAGATGTAGAAGCCAAACTCATGACTGAAGGAGTTACCTCATATCGGAAATATTACCACAACAGGGTGCAATCTTCCTTCAAAAACCTATCAAGAAATAAGTTATAATTGTTGAAGTCCTTACTTCACTACAGTTATGGAGTCTTCATGTGACCAGGGTATATGAAGTCTGTAAACACTAGGTTTTCTTTCTGAAATGGAAGAGAGTTAAAAAAATGTAAACTTAAATAAGAACAAGATGTGGCAACCATCTCCAACAACTAAATGCAAGTAAAACGAAGGTGGCATGTAGATCACTATACAGAATCTCTGGGCTTGCAGTAACATTGCAACTGACATTGAAACGCAAATCAGTGCAGTTAGCATTGAACAAAAATGACATTTGTTAACTCATGTTGTTACAGAACAAGACAGAGACACCAATATTTAAAGGCAGGACAATTAGGAGAAAACTTCTGGTTTTCAACACAAAGCTCTAGCTTCAAGCTAATAAATCCATCAGGTTTTTTTTTTGAAACAAACTCCTTTAGCATCCCATTTTGTTTCAGTTTATGTAGCTCAACATTCAAATTTGAGCCCCATAATTAGCAAATAAAAATCCTAGCCAGATGTTCTATTCTTAAGAAACACTTTCAACGTAACGCAGAATCCTACTGAAAGTTCCAACTTCCCTTTGCCGGGAATAAGAAAAACAAACAAATGAGGATTAATTTCATGTTTTCGTTGAGTTATCCTTCTTAAAAAAAGTGAAAAGTGAGAGATATTAGCAGAAACATTTGAAAAGATTATAACAGTACTTCTTAAACCCCACTGCATGGGAGGACTTCTGCTTTCACCAGCTTCTGTCTTGAGTATTTTCCTGGTTTCCTCTGGGATAGAGTTAATTTTCTTTCTAGTAGCTGGTGCAGTGCCGTGTTTTGGCTTTAGTCTGAGAACAGTGCTGATAACACACTGATAGTTTAGTTGTTGCTAAGTAGTGCTTACTCTGACCAAGGACTTTTCAGTCGCATGCTCTGCCAGTGAGGAGGGGCACAAGGAACTGGGAGGAAGCAGAGACAGGACACCTGACCCAAACTAGCCAAAGGGGTATTTCATACTACAGCACGTCATGCCCAGTATATATAAACTGGGGGGAGTTACCCAGAAGGACCAGATTGCTGCTTGAGTAGAGCTGAGTAGAGTGGTGAGCGGTTGTATTGTGCATCACTTGCATTTCTTGGGTTGTATTTCTCTCCCTCTTTTTGTTGTCTCCCTTTTCATTACTACTACTACTATTATATTTTACTTTATTTCAATTATTAAATTGTTCTTATCTCAACCCACAGGTTTTACTTTTCTTTTCCTCACAATTCTTTTCCCCGACCCACAAGGGGTGAGTGAGTGGCTGCGTGGTACTTAGTTGTGGCTGGGTTAAACCACAACACTTTGTTTTATATGTATATACTTTAGAAGACTTACATTTACCTTTGAGTGACTGGCAGTGGCTCTCAATATAAATTTTGAAAGCTTGATATATCTAGAGCATTAAGAAAAAAAGGAAAAGAAAATAATTTACATTCTCCAAACAGTGGTTACATTACATTACCCCAAAAAATTAAGTAGTATTCTTACTCGGTTGAAGTGCTGGAGCTGTACATTGTAAAGTAAGCCAGTTGAATTTAATAGAATTTTGCTTGAAGAAAGACCTATGAAGGATGTATTATTTTCACATATTAGATAAAATCATTTGAGAACTCACTGCATCTTCTGATTTTTTTTTTTCCAGGAGATTCATGTGCTTTTATATATATATATATATATTAGTCAAAACCCCCACATTTCTTATTTGTCTGTTACTAACAAAAGTGGTATTAACTTTAGTGAAAACAAACCACAAAAATACCCTCCTGATCACTGGAATTTTTAGGCACATTTATGATCCAAATATTAGTAATATTAGTTTTCCATTTTTTCCCAAAAGTAATGAGCTATACTTACCAAATGAAAACAGATGTGTTACAGGAAGCTGTACTGTTCTGGAATCCTCTTTGAAGAATTCACACTCCAAAGTATACTGCAATTCAGGATATCAAACAGAGATCTAGACCAAGCACAAGACTAAAGCCTTTGCATTTGCCAGATTCTATTCACAGGTCCAAGCAGAGCCCAGGAGACAAATAATGAAAAGCCACCTCACTGCACTGCACTGACAGGGTGAATAAACGACTGGCAGGTAGTTTGCTCCTGCACACAGCCGTACAAGCTTGGGTAGCTTAAGCATGACTTCCAGGTTACTTTAGCTCTCACCCATTTGCAACAGCCTTCAAAAGGCTATTCAAACAGCTGAGAATTACTAGAATCCAGTTCACATCCCTGCTTCTTGGGTACATCTTTTTTTTTATTGAGGGCAGGGAGGAGGTTTGAAAAGGACAGGGACTTCTCCAAACTCTGGATACAATTCCCTAAGCAAAAAGAACCTTTAGTTCATATCCTGAAGTTTAATTACGCAAAAGCAAACCAAAGTATCCAGCAGGTATGATTTGTACCATCTCTAATAAGCATTTAGTTCACTTGAAAAATATTTTCCATCCCATTGTAAATCCAGCGTTTATTTACTTTTTAAAAGCAGTTTCCAAGCTTTAATACTGGACTGCAACTTAGCATTTCACAAGGAGCTCTCATCTGTCTTTGCTTATTCAGAACGTTGTGTATTACTAATTTAACCGCAAGATGTCTCTGTCACAAGTATCTGAAGATACACTTAGAGTTGAGAATTATAATCACTTCAGCTGTGAATAATTTCTTGTTTCAGAATTATTATACCATAGATGCAGTCTGTATTTGTGTTGCAGAAAGGAATGTCATATCTACTTAGATTTTAAATCCCAGTTCAGAGTTCTGCCATTTTCAGAACTAACTAGAAAGGCCTGCCAGACCTAGCTGGGCAATATGCAAAGTCTGCTTAGGTTCACTGCAAGTGTTCCTCTTACTGGGATTCTGAGAGGCCTTGATGCAAAGATATCCCAACTCATCTGTGAGATTCAGAACTATCAAACTTTGCACAATTCAGTCTACCACATTATATGTGGTCTCAGAGCTTGTGAAGTTACCTGCGCCATGCTCCCCTCAATCCATATGTGGTGCCCTCAACTATCTACGGCATTTTCTGCTACCCCGGATAACAGAACTGACTGTTCAAAAAGATAAATATTCAGTAACTCAATCAGAATATCAAGAAAAACAATTAAGAACATTACAACTTCTAATAAGAACTGTTTTGAGAACTGTTGCTTTGTACGTTTCAAGTACTAGCCATGCCTTGCATTTGGTATTTTATCAAGTGAAAATATTTCTGCGCTTACAAAAAATAAACTTACATTCAAACTACATTAGAGCATAGGTCTATGGTTTCTAACTCAGCACACATTTAATATGCTTCCTTTTCCTTCTGTCATGGCATCTGAAAGCCATGAACACACTAGGCAAGCAACTTCTGCATTTAATGTTTTTGTTTACCTTATTGCCAACTGTGGGTGGTACCTGAACAACAATGTGGGACAAAGAAGGATGGTCCTGAAGTTTTAGCATGACAATCTTAAAAGGAAAAGAAAAAATAAAAGCCATTACTGAGCATACCCCTTAGCTTGCCCCTCTCCAGTTCCCTGATGTCCACCTCTTGTACCCCTTCCTCTTGAATACAACTGCATATTCCAATGCTGTAAACAGAACAGATCCTTCTCCCATACATGCAGCTACTCCACAAAGCACCTCTCCCTCCTACAAGTTATGTACTATCCTTACCTTGGTGGTTGGAAGTAACTCAGCTTTCCAGGATAAGTCAGTAGCTTCCAGGCTGTAAAAATTCATGCACATTAAAATGATGAGCGTATTCATTATGCAGGTATTGCATTATGACAGTGGACTAACATACCAGCTTTTTTCTCTCTCTGTATGGATTCATGAGATTTTAAAATGAGAACAAGTTTGGGCCTACTGAACTTAGCTCAAGAGTAACTTATCAAACTATAATCATTGCAAATACTGCAAATGTTGGTTTTGCAAAAACAAGTTAAGCTCTAACTATGTCATACGCAAAACATTCAACAGTTATTAGCCATGTAACTGTAAACAATTAATTAAAACTCGTAATAAGCTAAACCGGCACTGGCATTGAATGAACACAGTTTTATTAGCATCTTTTGAACATCAAAAGTACCAATTTTTCCTATGGGAACATCTAAAACATACCATATAAATCAAAAAATGTTAGCTGCTACAGAGCTAACAACTCTAAAATGGTATATAAACTAAAACTAGAACTAAAGCAGTTCTAAAATGGTATATACTTTATTAAGTTAACACATTGAACTGCAGTCGTTTTAAGTTATGATTTTTAGAATACCAGGATATTTCTCTTTCCCTAAATAAATCGTGTTACATGATCTCAGGATACAGTCCACAGCAAAACCACTATTATTAGATGAGATTTTAAGATAGCAGTCCTGAGCTAAGCTAACCTGCAACTGATGCTGATCAAAGGTTATACAAAGGAATAACAGCCAATTTTTCCTTGCATCAGGAAAAAGTAATTATGACATCTGGCTATCCACTCGAGGCAAGACCCTGTGGCTATACACCTCAGCACAGACCCCAGAACAGATAAACACTATAGCTCAATTCCACCTGGAAGCTTTCCCTAATCTGAAGGGTCGACTGAATTTACTTTGAGCTTGTTTTGCAAATGTAAGCTAAGCCAGTGTTTTAGATTCATTTTGTAACGATTGTAACTACCCGATTCAAATAATCACTAAACCTACCCACATTTCTACATATTTCTCATATGACAATAGGAATTCTGGAATAAGAAAAAATAAGAGATGCTTCAATCCACTCTGTTAAAGGCTTTGAGTGACAGTTGATGTATTCTGTCATAGGATTTTAAAGAAACGCTTTAGAAGATGAAAAGATGTAAAGAGAATACGCAATTTAGGGAATCCAGCTCAGCACACAGCACCCACAAGACAGCAACAGGAGCAAGTTCTCACTGCTATGAAGGTCAGAAACATAGCTTAAGTAAGAAAAAGTCTGACTCTTCTGCATTCATGCAGTAGTTTTAAGAAAACATATCCTTTCCTGGCTTTTTGGTGATACAGAAAGCATGAATTATTCACAGTAAGAAATTTACTTCCCAATCTCTTTCTCCCTAAGGAGGAAGATATTTTACATGATTTAAATTCAAATGTAGTCCCACAAGATCCATTTGAATATAGCACAGGAACTGTTTATACTCACCACATTGGTGAATTACTGTTCATACAGCCATAAATCCAGCTACTTGTGTCCTGTTAAGTCAGTACCATAAAATAGCACATTAGATATGTAAGTACCTGTATCTATAAATACATAAAAAATAGCAATTTTTTACTCCAAACAATGCAGGAGTTAATACTGATAATATTCCCCAATTTCTACATGCTGGCTGTTTCAGTGCATCACATGTCAGCAACTGTTCTAAAAATCCTCTGATGGCTGAATCTTGGTGCAATTAACTTAGGGAAAAGAGGAACAAACTTCCATATTCATCTCACTCCTTTTCTATTAAGTGTGCCAGCAGCAGCTATCATTGTACTGACCAAACCCTCATAAGGATGTCAAATGCTGAAGTGTAAAAGCAAAAAAAGATACACAGTCTCTCAGATTTCCTCAGTTATTTATAATGAAAGATATCCACCAACTTTGTGCCTTATTTCACAGTGAAGTCAGACTTCTGTATTAACAGCAAGTGATATCCTCCATTAAAAGTCTTACATCATGATCTTGGAATCACAAGGCTGGAAAGATGAAACATAAGAGTGAAAGGTGGGGGTTTCTAGAAACCATTTAAAATAATTGTGATTTGCCACCTTTAAGATATTATAACAAAGGCAAAAGTTACCCTGTAAAGCACAACTAAGATCACAACAACTTTGTAGATATTGAAGGTGATACTGGGAAGAAGAACTAGAAAAGCACAAAGAATATGCAGTCTTTTTTTTCCACAGTGGTGGCGTGAACCTCTTTGGTAAGGGAAGGAGTGGCAACAGGGACAGGCAGGATGGAATGGGAAAGCATCTCAATTTTTGTTGCCACTCACCTAAAATACATTATCCTGGAAAGCACATTTACCCATCTCCAGTTTGCCAAGATATTATAGTCATTCCGTTCAAAAAAATATTAAAACCAAAACCATTTTGGTTGAATTTATGTGTCTTGAGCTAAAAATCTAAGAAATGCAAATTATGACCTCTCCTTTCAACAGGAGATGACTGAGAAGTTCCTGGTTTTCATCTGGCTTCCATTCTCTTCTGCTGCTTAGTGGAAGATCTCTGTAGCCTTTCAGGCCCACTTAAATTTTATTATGGGAAAGCAAACTTATAAACAGCTTTCCCAAATTAGAAGTATGGCTGAATATTGGCAGCACTAAAAATAACTTCTTGATTCAAAACCATCAAACAGAACTGCACTAAATTAAAGGAGAAAGTCATCTGGGGTAGCCGTAAAAGAGGCAAAAATAAAATATCTGAGGTTTTATTCAGTGCCTTCAAAGCCATCAGGTGGCATTGAAGGTTTCAGATCTTGAACGCTAAGTGTGATGTGATAAAACAGGAAGTACATCTAAGACAATGTATTAGGTTGTGAATGTAAATGGATGTCAGAAATTTCAACATCTGTTCATTAAACTGTCTCAAAACTGCAGTAAAACTGAATATATAAAAAAGGCAGCTTTATAAGCAAACTCAAGACATCAAAGAAGTATTTTCTCACCAACAGAGTGCTTTCACAGTAAGCATGGCTGTAGGATTTTCTGTGACTTGCAAGAGGAAATGTGAAATATTTTCCATCAGAATCCTTAAAAGAAAAAAAAAAAAGAATTGCTCATCATTAAAAAAAATAAATATAAGAACACAAGGAGGGGGAAAAAAAGGTACTTACATTGTAAACTGAGTAAGTCCATTTTGAGGCTTTGACTGTAATCCATGTGAAAGTTCCTAAAAATAAATGGGTTTATATGCCACACTGCAGGAACTGTTATCCTTATTTCCAAAATCTTATATTTTACTTATCGCCAAGGTCTTTTCTCTTACCTGTAAATGGCCATAAACTTTACAAGCTTAAATCAACACTCAGGATTGTTTCTGCTTAGAATTACATGCAACAGCTATTACCATTTACACAGGAAACAGCAAAACCCTGGGATCCATTATAATTACTATATATTCACTGTGAAATAAAAACCTTATGGATCTTGAAACACAGCTCTCAAGGCAACAAAATGAATAAGAACCTGTACAGTACTAATGTAACTACAGGGTGACTGATTAGAGCTGAAGCAACATTAGAAACAGCCCCAGTCTTCGTTCCTGACTGACTTTTAAGAAAACTAATGCAGACACTTGTGTAGAAGCAAATCCATGATGGAGTAACATGTACAAGTTTAAAGATTTCTCTGGATAAAAAAAGAGTAAGACAGAAAAAATGAAGAGATCAGAGATATAAACAATGCAAGTTGTTATGCAAGAAGGTTTGAATCTTTCTTCTATGTAAGTGGAGTAACAAGTTCATCACAGAAAGTTAGATGTCAAGAAGTCACCACAAATAGGAAGATGAAAACATTAAATCCAATTTAAATCTTTTCCTCCTTATTGCTAAAACTTGACCCAATAAAAAGGCAAAGAAACAAGAAAATCAGTTCCACAACCTCTTTGGGCACCTGTTCCAGTGTTTGACCATCCCATCCTGGTGGTCAAACCTGCCAGGAAACTGGCTGGGGTTTTTTTTTTTTTTTTTAGGAAAAATATCTAATTGGAATTTCTTTTGTTGCAACTGGACTCTACTGCCTGTGTGTTATCCCTATGCACCTATGAGAAAAATCTAGCCTCACCTCTGCAATCTTTCGTTAGGTAGTTGAAGACAACAACAGCATGAAAAACCCAGTTCACTCAGCCTCTCTCCCTCATGTCCTGTGTGCAGGAGCTAACCATTTCGGTGGGCCTCTGTTCCATACTCACTTCAATGCCTAAATGCCTTCTCATACGAGGACAGCCAAAACAGGGCACTGAAGTTCAAGCTACCTCAGTAGTTCTGCAATAGCTTACATTAAGAAAATTCCTGAAATAAAATGGCTTTCATAAAATTGTTGAGCCCACTTCAGCAAAACTAAGAACACAGCCATGCTCTGCAAAAGTTCTGGTTTGTTCCTAAGACTTCATGCAGCCAAATTTCTCACCTTTAACTATGCATTCTTAGCAGTTACAAGGAAACCATTTGTGTGCAGTCCATTTTACCCTGCCACGTCATGAAAAAAAAGGAAGATGAAGCAGATCTGAATATTCAGGATTTACACGGCTAGCACAAAACTAGTACAGTGGCTCTACACCCATACTATCCATCTCACAATCATGGGATGCAAGCATATATTAGACTGTACTTTTGACATCCAGCTATTCCCATATTCTGAGATTCTCTACTGGACACCCTGATGTAAATAGGGCTCCAGCTTGTCTCCCACCACATAAAAATGACAGATTTTTGTGTGCTGAAACCACACAAAAGCTTGGGTCTATAACCCATATATTATTTTAGCAATGTCTGAAGAAAGACAAAACGTATTCCAGGAGTTTGTTAGTAAGAAGATGTAATTATTAACAAACAAGTGCCATTGAATCCTGTTCAAAAGAAAACTGCTGCTTACCTGTGAGTTCAGTGAAAGCTTCAGGATTTTTCTCGAATATCTTTGCAGGATGTCTCACAAAGTGGTGATTCAGTACAGACATTCTCTTCTTTGGATCCTCAGTTATCTAAAACAATAGTAAAATAAAATTTGAGAACATGTGTATTTATGTAACTGTATTGTTAGCTATGACATGATCGTAGCTAACAATACAGTCCTGGGGATGAAAGGCAGGAACAATTGTTACAAGACAGGGTACATTTTCTATTCCAAATTCAACAATCTAAACAAATGAAGTGCCATCAGTAGTCAACCACTGCAATACAGTAAGTCTAAACATGTTATGTGAAATATTATATAATATATATAATGTTCTATATTATTATATATGTAACCAAGATTATATAACATATTATAAATCACAGCTAAAACTTTTAGGAGTTTTATATGCTTGCCTACTCTTAACACAAGGAAACCATTCTATCAGACTTTCTTTATAGACACACATGCATTCTTCCTGAAATAACACACTTATGCCAGAGTTTAGGAAAACTCCTCAGTTATATTTAGTACTCTGAAATCACAAATCCAGCTTATTACATCACACACATTTCAAGTATCCAAACAGCTGTAGAACTATAGTTGGATTTGCTTTTGTTTGGGGTTGTTTGGTTTGTTTGTTTGGGGGCTTTTGAGGGGTGACAGTATTCAAAATAAAATTTCCAGGACTGGTTTTTGCCTATTCACCTTTTCAGAATTGTGGCATTACAACTGATTTCTGAAAAGTTTTACCCCCCAGCACTCCGTCAGTCAACCCCAGAACAACTGTACCCCCTTTCTGTCTCTTTAAATCACACATTAAAGCGAGTACACCTAAGAAACTAGAGAAGTCTTCCTCAAATTGCCTCAAAAAGAAAACCTGGAAGCCTTTCTCTTCTATGTTTGGGGCTCTGCTGTTGTGTATTTTCAACCTCTTGGACCTTAATACCAATTCATGTTTAGTGCTTCATAACATTTCAGAAAGAACAGAGTACAATGGCAGAACTTTCCAACAGTTTTTCAAAAGGTAAGATGCAGGTTATTTATTCAGAAAAGCAGTATATAATGGTACCTGAGGGTAAACAGCTATGCTACTATTTTACTTGCATTCTATTTTTGTAAATGCTATTTGCAGAAGAACACCACAAATGCATGCTGGCCACTATGACACCACCACATGGTGAGAATTATTACGTCCCAGTTAGACTATCGTGGTTTTTCACCCTTTATAGTCAGAGAAGGTAACTTGAACACACATTGAGAGATCATTCAAAGCTACACAGCTAGCAAAATTTGTTTATCCTAGTTCAAGGTCAACAAAACCTGCTGCATTATGGAAGAAAAGTGTAGTCCGTGCCCCAGCTATAAAGCATCAAGCAGTTAGTAATAAAAACTGAGTTACACCTAATTATTTCTGACATTGGTCAAACAACACAAAGCCACAGGATTTTTCAGTGACTGGTACAAAACAGCAATAATTTTCTCAGCATAACTTAGAATAACAAAAAAGGAGTTTTCTGTATAATTGGATAATATTTGTTCTGATTAAGCATTCAGGAATGGAAGTAGAAAGTGCAATGGGGAAATATACAGGAGATGACATATACAAACCTGCCTTGTATTTTCATCTATGAGATCAAAAAAAGCTCTAATGGTAGCCAGGATCAGTTCTTTGCACCTAGAAGACAGAATAAGTAAAGTTAAATCCAGAAAGGGAATATCCAGGGGAATGAAAGTGGTCAGAAGAGACACTGCAGTATTATGCTGAAGTTAAATTATTGTATAATGTGATAACAGTAGAGAACTGCGGGATTTACAGACAGCCAATTAACCTTTGTGTCATTAGCTTACCACACTATGGAGAGATGGTCTGTTGAGGCCCAAGCTCTAGGCACAGCTGAGCTCTGTTTGGGGAAGGAAAGAAGCAGAGATTTTGTTAGTATTCAACATTCTAAAACTCTAAGCAAGCCTCTCCCCTCCCTAGTTAAACATATTTGCGTAATTATTAAAGAGAAGAGTGTTTATCCTAAGAGTTTCAGGGACTTGGGTGCAATACAATGACTTCTTCAGTCAAAAATCTTACAAGTGCTAAAGCAGTTGAAAACAGAACTTGTAATACAAATTGACCAAGTTATCTGTGTTACATAGCAGACACTATGGCGAAAGGGCAAATAATGGTGTGAAGGAAACATACCAAAAATTTCTTTAAAGAGTTTCTATGACTAATCTTACTATTTTAGTAAGTGATCCTGGCACACAGGATAGAAAGCTGCTGCTGAAAAATCAAGGGCATCCTCAACAATAAGCAGCATCAGAACATCATGCAGAAAGAACTGGCCAGTTGGAAGCTATACCTTTGTATATTACATGTATTGCCTTTAACGGACTAATAATATCAAAAATGCCTCCCATAATGGAGCTTATCACCTAGCTGTACAACTTGATTTGAGTAAGCTATGAACTATTAATGCATTATATTTGGGAAGAAAAAAAGTAAACCAAACAACAACAACACAGCAACACCCAAACCAAACCAAAAATCCCCAAGCCAAAAAAACCCAAACCAAACGCACACGAAAAACAACTGGTACCAAGACATGAGCGAGATCCCATGCAAAATTCTGGCACCAAGTCAATGAAAATGAAAGTAAAGCAGATGTAGGGAATGGATACTAGGACAAAGGGAACGCAGAGTTAATCTTCTTAGCGTAGCAGAATCAGAGCTGGGGCTATTTATAGACAGCTTTCTGTACAACAGACAGGGAGGTAAACACCAAGGGAATGCAACTATTTTGGACAACATTTCAAGCTGATGTCAGAGCAAATGCAATTAAGAACTGGCTTGTGCAGTAAGTGGAAGTTGGAAATTACACATTTTCTCCCTAATGGGGAGTGTTTTCCAGCTTCTCCCATGTAAGGAACAGGTTGATGGTGGTGGGGGGGGGAATGACAAACCTAACTAATTTTGGAAGGAGATAGATGCCTGCAAAAGCTGAAGACTGGACTTGATGATCCAGTACTTCCTTTCTATTCCTCAATTCTTTGAAAAGCAGTAAATACAAAAAGGAGACCCCAAACCAAAGCTCTCTTTTTATAACCAGTCTACTTCTGTACTGCACATCTGTCCATCTCCATATACACATCTCTTGCAAAAATACTGGAAAATGAAACCCGAGTTCTGGATCTGGAAAGGTGCAAGAAGGTGGTGAGAAGCAACAGTACCAAGTGGTAGATGATTTAAATCAACCCCAACACATACTCTTCTAGTGGACACTCATTTATACTACATTAACTAGTTCTGATTTTATAAACAACCATATACTATCTACTTTGGGTTTTTATATTTAGTTATCCTATCCTGCACATATAGACTATAATAAGATACCAATACATGCATTACATAAATAACTATTTAACACAGCTCCATGCAAACCCCAAAAAGTAGTTTGCTTTTTTACCACAACAGATAAGGCACTGTCATGTTGACTTGATCTTGGTAGAAAAGCCAGTCCTGAACGAACTTGGTAATCTCTGAATCCTCCCGCCACAGAAAGGGTAGTTAAATTTCTTAACTCTTGGGCCTTTAGAATCCAATGATTGTTTACAGATGTATAAAAATCTATAAAATATATTAAAATAAATCACAATTTCCCCATAAGTCTATTTGATACACAAAAAAGCTCTACAAATGTTTAACTAAAAGTTTCTGTAAGCCCCCCCCAGAGGCATTCAAGTTCTGATTATCACTTTTGAGTCAAATAAGGAAGGAAAGTTATTATTTTAACCCCAAGGAGGTAGCAGTTATGAAAGCCAGATATGCTTACACTTTCTGTATCAGCTGAGCACATATAATTGTTATAGTAGCAAGCATAGATATATTTGAAGGACGTCCACAGTCCAGAAAGAGCCAGCAAGGAACAAGCACTGCATTGCAATCAATTGCAGTAGAATTAACGTAAGCACAATAGATAAAATTCAGCAGCTAAACATAATCCATTCCTCTTGGGTGCCAGAGAATAATGAAAATAAATGTTTATTCCCTTTCCTTCACCCATTACCTAAACATCTGCATGTAGCAGCACAGGGGAAGTTTAGATTGGATATAAGGAGGAAGTTCTTTACTGTGAGGGTAGTGAGGCACTGGAATGGGTTGCCCAGGAAGTTGTGAATGCTCCATCCCTGGCGGTGTTCAAAGCCAGGCTGGACAGAGCCTTGGGTGATATGGTTTAGCGTGAGGCGTCCCTGCCCATGGCAGGGGGGTTGGAACTATAAGATCTTAAGGTCCTTTCCAACCCTAATTATTCTATGATTCTATGATAATTATCACTGAAAACATATTACATCAGTATAGTTTAGTCAAATTTAGCTTTCCAAGAAGTGTATAGTACCTGCATAATGACGATACTGTGGCGTATTTTTTTATGCCAGAGCTATTTAGGCGAGCAGAAAATACAATCCATCTTTTGTGTAAATATACTACATAAAATATATAAATAGATCTATATTTAATATTCTCACCTCCCAAACTTTGGGCATGACAAACATTAAATTCAGCAGCTTCTACTGAAATCATGCTATTGAGGCAAATCAGTTGATAAAGAAAGCCATTGGAGAGGTTAGGGTTTACAAAATAGAAAAAACAAACATCATTCGCTGGAGAGCTTAAAAACTTAGTTACATGCTCTCGTCACTATAATTACAAATTATTGAGAGCTCCAGAAGCTCAGGTCCCCATAATCCATTTTATATCACACTTTACTTTCTCCCGGCATTCCAGCGCTCTCAACCAACCACCTGAGTAACAAAGGAATAGATTACAGTAAACTAAACAGCACCTTTTGCTGTTGATTTGCAAGAATCCCATCTATTAATGCTAGAGATGCTTAACAAAGAAACACAACGTAATTAGATAACTTCCAATACTTACCAGTAAGATATTTGTCCAAAGGCATTACAGGTGCAACATGAGGTGTGGCTTGTGTAATAAGGAGGTTTATAAGTTCAGGCTTAAAATTCTTCAGAGTAAGCAATGCTCTTGCAACAAGACCACCCATGGAATGACCTACTATTGCAACACTGGTCGGTGCAAATTCTCGATCCTTAAGCAAAGAGTAATACATCAAAAATAGATTTGACATTGAACTACGGTGATAAGTTACACATTTTTTTCCACTAAAATTCACTCATGTCCTCTCAAGGATAATATTAACTAGCATCAACTTGGCAAGTTTACAGAATTAATACAGATTTACTTGCTGTCTCAAAAAAAACGTGCTTAACATGAAATTTCCAGTTCAAAAAGAAATATTATATAGCCTGTGCATACATAAGAAATTTAGGCTTATTTTAATTTCTGAGACTCTTGGGGACATAGAATATCAAAGAACTTTCCTAGAGAAAACTGGAAGTATGGTGATGCTGTGTTAATACTTTAATAAGCCAGGCAAAGCTTACGTCTCTACTACATAAAAGCATACATTGTGCGTGGAAGTATTTATTTAGAAACACAATATAGAATCTAACCAAAGCTCTGGGATTGTCACAAGTATTAAAAATCTACTAAAGAACACCAATTTTCTGTTGCATTATTATCTGTCATAATAATAATGGGTGCCAGAGAATAATGAAAATAAATGTTTATTTCCTTTCCTTCACCAATTACCTAAACATCTACATGTAGCAGCACAGGGGAAGTTTAGATTGGATATAAGGAGGAAGTTCTTTACTGTGAGGGTAGTGAGGCACTGGAATGAGTTGCCCAGGGAAGTTGTGAATGCTCCATCCCTGGCGGTGTTCAAGGCCAGGCTGGACAG